>CBVK0100097715.1:0-31249 GCA_900067695.1 Picea abies
CCAAATCCAATGTTGATCCATTTGTGTGTTCTTCTCCTTAAGGTGATTGTAGAAAAACTCAAAGCAATGTATTACGTAGGCTAGGTCATGGCACCGATCATCTCTTATGTAGAAGTGATACTCTTTCAATATAAATCTGTTTTGTTCATTACTATTTGGTCCATGCATGTATGTGATATCGACCATTATGATGACCTACTTTGAGTGATAATATTGGCTTTGAATCTCATTTTTCATTTGAAGGATGTAGTTCTCATAAAAATCAACCACTAATAACATAGTAACAACAGGAAATGTATCTCTACATATTCTAAAATGATCATCCTATCGTCAAGCCACATGGACATGATGAAAATAATGTTGTTTATTTTTGACAAAGTACTTCAGGAAGTCACAAACTCATACTTGGGAAGTAACTAATTGTATATTTTTTATTTCATGTCCTCCATCAATATCATATGTCACATATTTAAATATCTACAGGGAAATATCCTTCCTCCCCAATTCATACTCATCACTTACATGGATGCACTTGCTTAGTTATGTCATTCAACCGCACCTAGGGCATGTCCCATCTAAGAATGATTTTTGATAAAATGTAAAACCCTATGGCCTTGTACACAACATGTTGTGAATAAATTCTCTAGATCATGACGACAGTAATATAGTTGAGAATTCTTGCAAAAGGGTGTTATGCAAAAAAAAAAAAATTTATGTGTGTGTGTGTGTGTGTGTGATGATAATAACCATACTCAATGTGATATAACAACAACATGTGTTATGAATTTTGTTTATTCTAACATACCAAGGCTTGCATTTATGGAAAGATCTTTGGTCCAAGTTAAGTGCACTATGTATTGTTCTGAATCTCTCATACAATTATGTTTGTGTAATGTCAAGAAAGTGTTTAATATGGGGTTCATGATCCCTATATCCCCTTCTCAATTTTAGTAAATCTTTTTGGTTGTAAGAAGGCCTAGTGTTATCATGCCAGAAATCTTGAACTAGTCCCTTAACCACTCCAATAAACTTCATGTCATAATGAGATAGCCTACCAATGAAGGCCCACAAATCTGTTGGGCCACCTGTGCCAAGGATATCTCATCTATGAGAATACTTTCTAATGGTTTTTACATTGCATTTCAAGAGGTGAGAGGTTTGTTGTAGCAAATGATGTTTTCTCATGATCTTCCTAACAATTGATTGTGACAAAAAATGCCAAGATATGTTGTGGTCTTTAGAACGATATTTATTACCAATTCGTTGAAAAGAATATACACAGTTTCTAACAATATCATGACTTGTTTCTACACTTTTGACTATTTTAATGCCTAAAATTCTCCTAACAACATTCAAACTTGTATATTTTAACAAAGCTAAAAATAATTGACATTTAACAACATTGGATTTTGGTTCAAAATATTCTTTAATGATTTTATAAGAGTGATAATGAATATTATATTTAGGTAACTTACCTTCAAGTGATTCTATACCACTTTCATCGACCTAAATGCATTTAGGAGTTCCTCGTTGCACAATGCTCAATCTAGGTAGGGACAATGAACCCCTACTCTTCAACTCTTGACCTCCCTATTGTGGAGTTAAAAATGATGTATATCTTCCCCCTTCAATCACTGGCAGATCAACTGTGGGAGGAGAGAGGACATGGGATTGAATAGTTTCTAGAACATTTGATTATCCAACAAGACATTGCACCACATGAACTTCTTCACCATAATGTTGTACACCAGTTGGTTCTGTAATTGTATCCATTGTATAATCAGCTCCAAGCAAATCCTCCATCATCTGGTCATCCACAACAAGTTTCTTGATGAGATACTGGATGGATTTCTAACTAATGAACTATTTCCCTTTGTTTCTAGTGATGGAGGAGAAACAATAACAACATCTATTCTACTAGAAATTCTTTTTCCCTCTTTTGAAATCCTACACTTTGACATACATAACTTTGCTTTTTCTCTTTTGTCTTCTACCTTTTCGATTGGTTTCTTTTTTCTCGAGGATTTTCTTTCTCGAATCCGTTGGATCCCCATGTTTAAAGATAAAAGTTGGCTTACAAAAACCCACCATAATTTTGTCTTTGTGTTATGTAATAAGGCACAACCAAGTGGAGAAATTTGTTTTTGTATTACAAAAGAAGACACATCTAATAATTCCAATTCGAATTGCACTTGGACAAATTTTTCTTCCAATTACAAGAAGACATGAGAAGATACAAACAACAATTCCAATTGCACTTGGACAAACTTGTCTTCCAATTCCAAGTAGACAAAAGAATATAAAAACAACAATTCCAATTGGACTTGGACAAATTTGTCTTCCAATTTATCCTACAATGGCTTGGCAATAGCACAAACTTCTCAATGAATAAAAAAAGAACACTAAAATAAGAAAAACATGTATGTGCATGCTATTTTCATCTAAAGATGTCATGGATTGTTAGTTGGCCTTGAAAGAGATGAGGTGATCGAATGTGTTTGGAACCAAAAAATTCTTAGAAGGAACGCACACATGTTCTTAGAATGCGTGCACACTAAAACACATGCACATTCTTCTTGAGCATAAATGAACACCATCTATAGCTAAATCAGGTCACAAAAGTGCATCTGTGCTCTTAACGAAACATATAGAAAATTTATTATAGACCAAACATCTTTATTAATAAATATGTATATGGGTATGGGAACAAGTAAGGCATAAGGGGTTAGGATTGAAATTGTTTTCAAGTATAGAGAAATGGTTAGAGCACCAAGATGTGGGTGGTGTGGGTGCAAGGGTTGTACAAAAGGTATATGCATAGTGCACTCAAGGATCAAGTGTAGATGGGGTTAAGGGTTGAGTATAAGTTATGCATAGGCTTAGATGGAGCCAGGGGGGTCTATTTCATGGTCTACATCAATCTCTAGTTCATCATCTAAATATAGCTCTAGCTCTATGTCATGGTCTAGGTCATGGTCTAAGTCAAGCTCTAGGTCATCATATAAATATAGATCTAGCTCTATGTCATGGTACAGGTCATGGTATAGGTATATGTCATGGTCATCATATAGGTCTAGGTCATGCCCCAGGACTTGCTGTGTCTAGGTTTAGGTCTATGTATTGACATGTCTAGGTCAAGGCCATTTCTTTACTTGTGATGTAGGGAGGGGGGCTATAGAGAGAGGAATAAAGAGAGAGGGAGAGGGGGAGAGGGGAACAAAAAGAGAGTGAGGGATAGGGATATAGAGAGGGGGGGTAGAGAGTGAGAGAGTGAGAGGAAGGGGGAGAAAATAGGTAAGGGGCGTTAGATAGATGAAAAGAGATCAAGGTGGGGAGAGTGGGGGAGAGATAGAGAGGAAGATATAGGGAGCAAGAGAGCAGGGGTTAGATGAAAGAGGTAAAGAGAGAAGGGGGTAGAGATGGATTGTTTCAGATTGTGATAGGGTGGGAGAGGAAGACCAAGAGGGGGGGTAGAGGTAGAGAGGTGGGAGAGAGAGTGAGAGTGAGACTAAAAAAAGGGAGAGAGAGAAAGAGGTGGTATATGTAGGAGAGAAAGAGGGTATAGATAATGGGAGAGAGGGACAAAGGGGAAGAGGAAGCGGGAGAGAGATAGAGAGAGAGAGAGGAGGATACTTAGAGGGGGTGAGAGAGAGAGAGAAGGGGGGAGAAGTGAGATTGATACTAACAACAAGGAGAGAAAGAAAGAGGTGGTATATGTAGGAGAGAAAGAGAGAAGAGATAGTGGGAGGGAGGGGGAGAGATATAGGGAGGAGGGGGGTAGAGAGAGAATGTGTGAGTGTGAGAGGGGGGGAAGAGGAAGAAAGAGGGGAGAGATGGACAAGGAGTGTTTGAGTGTGTGAGAGGGAGGGAGAGAAATACAAAGAGGGGGGGTAGAGAGAGTGTGAGGAAGGGGGGAGAGATAGTGAAGAGGGGTAGATGTATGAGAGAGAGAGAGAGCAGAGAAATAGTGGGAGGTAGGGAGAGAGAGAGAGGGGGTATATAGAGAGTGATACTTAGTGTGAGAGGAAGGGGGGAGATATAGGTAAGTGGGGGTAGAAATATATAAAGAGAGAAATGGGAGGAGAGTAGAGGAGAGAGAGGGAAGGGAATATAATGAGACTGATACTAACAACAACAAGAGAGAGAAGGAGGTCATAGACGTAGGAGATAAAGAGAGGAGATATAGTGGGATGGATGGGGGGAGATAGATGGAGGAGGGGGGTAGAGAAAGAATGTGTGAGTGTGAGAGGGTGGAAAGAGAAATAAAGAGAGGGGGGATAGACAAAGATTTTTTGAGTGTGTGAGGGGGAGGGAGAGGGAGACAATGAGAGTGAGTAGAGACTGAGAGGAATAGGGGAGAGATAGTGGGGAGGGGTAGATGTATGAGAGAGAGAGCAGAGAGATAGTGGGAGGGATGGGGAGAGAAAGAGAGAGGGAGGAGGGGGTGGAGATAGAGTGAGAATAATTGTGATAGGAAGCAGAGAGATAGAGGGAGAGGGGGTAGATATATATAAAGAGAGAAATCAGTGGAGAGTAGAGGAGAGAGAATATGGGGGATATAGTGAGAGTGAGGCTAACAACAATGAGAGAGAGAAGTAGGTGGTATATGTAGGAGAGAAAGAGAGGATATATAGTGGGAGGGAGGGGGAGAGATAGAGGGAGGATAGGGGTAGAGATATAATGTTTGACTGTGAGAGGGGGGGAAGAGAAATAAAGAGAGGGGGGATGAAAAATGAGTGTGTGAGTGTGTGAGAGGGAGGGAGAGGGAGACAAAGAGAGCAGGTAGAGAGAGAGTGAGAGGAAGGGTGAGAGAGATAGTGGGGAGGGGTAGATGTATGAGAGAGAGAGAGAGAGAAGAGAGACAGTGGGAGGGAGAGGGAGAGAGAGAGGGAGGGAGGATGGGGTGGAGAGAGAGTGAGATTGATTGTGAGAGGAAGGGGGTCGATAGAGGGAAGGGAGGGTAGAGAGATATAAATAGAGAAATGGGGGGATACTGGAGGAGAGGGAGGGAGAAGGATATCGTGATATTGAGACTAAAAATAATGAGAGAGAGAAAGAGGTGGTAGATGTAGGACAGAAAGAGAGGAGAGATAGTGGGAGGGAGGGGGAGAGATAGAGGGAGGAAAGGGGTAGAGAGAGAATGTGTGAGTGTGAGAGAGGGGTAGAGAAAGAAAGAGAGGGGGATGGACAAGGATGGGGTGGAGAGAGAGTGAGATTTATTGTGAGAGGAAGGGGGGAGATAGAGGCAAGGGGGGATAGAGAGATATAAAGAGAGAAATAGGGGAAATAAATTTTGTGTGTGAGAGTGTGGGAGGAAGAGAGAGGTATACAAAGAGGGGAGGTAGAGAGAGGTAGACAAAAGAGGGAGGTAGAGAGTGAGTGTGTTAAAGTGTGGGAGGAAGAGAGAGGAATACATAAAGGGGGGATAGAAAGTGTGTGTGAGAGAGTGTAGAAGGGAGAGAGAGGATGGATTAGAGGGGGGATACAAAGTGTGTGAGCAAGAGTGTGGGAGGGAGAGAGAGGAAGAAAAAGAGGGGAGGTAGAGAGTGAATGTATTAGAGTGTGGGAGGGAGAGATAGGAATACATATAGGGGGGGTAGAAAGTTTGTGTGGTAGGGAGATAGAGCAAGGCATAGAAGGGTAGATGAGAGACTATCTGAGAGTGTGAGAGAGAGAGAGAGGAAAATAGAGAGGGGGGTAGAGAGAGAGGTAAATGTAGAAGAGAGGGGCAGATGTAGGAGAGATAGAGGAGAGACAGTGGAATGGGGGGGAGAGAGAGAGAGGGATGAGGGGGGAGAGAGAGACAGTGTGTGAGAGTGTGAGAGGGAGGGGGTGTAGAGAGAGTGAGACTGATTGTGAGAGGAAGGGAAGGTAGAGAGATATAAGGAGAGAAATGGGGGGAGAGTAGAGGAGAGATAGGGAGGAGGATATAGTGAGAGTGAGACTAACAACAATGAGAGAGAGTAAGAGGTGGTATATGTAGGAAAAAAGAGAAGAGAGATAGTTGGAGGGAGGGGTAGAGAAAGAGGGAGGAGGGGGGTAGAGAGAGAATGTGTGAGTGTGAGAGGGGGGATGGACAAGGACCGGGTGGACAGAGAGTGAGAATGATTGTGAGAGGAAAGGGGGGGAGAGAGGAAAGGGGAAGTAGAGAGATATAAAGTGATAAACGGGGGATAGAAAGTGTGTGTGAGAGAGTATGGGAGGAAGAGAGAGGTAGAAAAAGAGGGAAGGTAGAGAGAGGTAGAAAAAGTTGGGAGGTAGAGAGTGAGTGTGTTAAAGTGTGAGAGGGAGAGAGAGGAAGACATAGAGGGGGGGATAGAAAGTGTGTGTATGAGAGTGTGAAAGGAGAGAGAGAAAGAAATATATGGAGGATATAAAGTTTATGTGCGAGAGTGTGGGAGGGAGAGAGTGGAAGAAAAAGAGGGGAGGTAGAGAGTGAGTGTGTTAGAGTGTCTGAGGGAGAGAGAGGGAGACATATGGGGGGGTAGAAAGTGTGTGTGGTAGGGAGAAAGAGCAAGGCATAGAAGGGAGGTAGAGAGACTATGTGAGAGTGTGATAGGGAGATAGATGAAAATAGAGAGGGGGTAGAGAGAGAGGTAAATGTAGAAGAGAGGAGTAGATGTAGGAGAGATAGAGGGGAGATAGTGGGACAAGGGTAGAGAGAGAGGGATGAGGGGGGGGGAGAGAGAGAATGCGTGAGAGTGTGAGAGGGGGATAGATCAAGACAAATAGGAGGTTTAGAGACAAATAGGGAGGAGGGGGGGAGATAAATACTAATATGAGGGGTTGTTGGCATAGGGGCAGACCCAGAGTTCAAAGCTACAACAATGCACCAAAAAAACCCTAACCACCATCCCTTTAGGCAACACTTGTGAAGTAGATGAAGTCTCACCCAAGGTAGAGGAAGGGGTGGTTGCAAGATTCAGGTGTCTACAACCTTAGCTGGGACACAAATCTGTGATTATATATTTTACAGGGCACTTAGCATATATCATTCATCAGTATTTAACCCTTATTATACATCGCAGACAGAACAGAGCTTTGCAGTGTATGCTCAAATATATAGTATTTCAACACTTAACCATACTAACCTAGATCATATCCAGTAGAGAAGCACTAAGCATCCTCATACACATCAGATCTAACAATCATATATATCTAATAAGCACAGATCATAATTGGATATATCAAAGAACATAGCATAAACAAAGATAAACACAATGAACCAAAGAATGAAGCACAACACATAGATTTGCGTGGTTCACCCCCCCTGGGGCTATGTCTACAAGATATTCTTCTTTATTGTCTTCTTCAAGATGTGACAAGCACAAAACCTCCAAAACCCTTCTTCGCATAGGAAATAAGATCTGCATAGCTCGCTAGATCCTTTTTCCTTGCATTAGAACACTTAGCTTTCTATATTAACCACATAGTAACTTGCACTTAGCCTTGCAATCCTTACACAGTTCACACAGAGCACATATTCAACATCGTATAGATGCACTACCAATTGCACTTAGAAATCCTATCTACTACTTCTTACATTTCCTATCCTTTTATTTATACATTACAAAAGTGGGCATAACCATGGGAAAACCCACGAGACAACATCCCTTTCCCATTACATTAGCCCAAAAATTCTAAAATGGGCCCAAAAGTGGAATAAGATCTCATGATATCTGCTTCACCTAGCACTCCATCTTTGACAGGATGTTGAAGTCCCAAAAATGGTCAAATATGACCAAGTATTCCTCAAAACTTGGTGAAGGGCCAATAGGCCCCCAAAAATCACCTATGACTCATCCCGAGTCACTCAGGTCTGATCAATTCTACATTGAATTCCTCGAGCTTGGATCGAGCTTCTTCGACTTGCCGCATTTCTACTGCCTCTTGCTCGATGAAATCCTGGATGAATTCTTCATTCACTGGCCTTTCTAGGCACTGTTCTATTGTATTGACAACCTGTTCAAGTTCTATTCCTTGGCTTTTAACTCCAGCAAACAGTTGGCATGCCTTTTCTTGCACTGGATGAATTCGTTTAGAGGTTTCCATTACATTACTTTGAAGCGTGTGAATCTGTTGTTGGGTTGTGCATTTCTCTGGAAACCTCTGCATTCATTCTACGAGTGACACGGCCTTCAGCTGCACCTGTAGATTTTCAACTTCATACTTTTACTCTTGCAGTTGCGACTCCAATTTATACAATTCTGGGTTCTCTGTTAGGTTCTTGTAGATCTGCACACTTCTACTACTTAACTATTTTCATTCTTCAGTGAGTGCTTTAATCCTTTATACTATGCTCTAGGCAGTTATTGCTCGTTGTTTGTGCACTTCTTGTGGGGTCTATGGTATATTCTGAAACTCTAAGTCCATGATTCTTTGTTGAAGTTGTTGAATAACTTCAACAAGCTTCATCACTTGGTGCTCTATGGGTTCTTCGACCTTCTTCTATAAGCCGATCACAAAGAGAAATGATCTGTTGACTGCTTCTTCAAACCCAATCTACTTTGCGAGCAACTGCTCATTATCTTTTTAGAGCTTCGCTCTGTCTTCTTCAAATTTCTCTTAGATAGAATGCTTCTCTTGCTGCGTAGCTCAACGTTGCTTGATGATTTCCTTCTATGCTTGATTTAAGGCTTGGATGGCCTGCTCTATTTCTTCCTGTAATTTTCGAAGGTGTACTTCAACTTTGTCAGCAATCTTGTAGCTAGATTAGAGGTCTTACTGTACTCCTTGGAGCTCGATCTTGATTCTGTTGTACATTGTCTCTTGCTTAGGTTCCTGCTTCTCAGTTATCTCTTCTATGGCTTCATTCATCGTTGCAAGGAGAAAACTGAAGTCATATGGAGTGAGCATGGTCTTCATCTTAGTCACGGGTGCTTTTGATTTCTTTTAGGAGGAAGCTTCCAGAGGTGAACCCTTCATTTTATTTATGATCTGTACTTTGTCTCATGGCCTCTGTTCGACTTCCTCTAAGTCTTCGCCATTACCTCCTTGCTTTGGTGTAACGGATGTGGTTCCTACAGATTAGTTGTCTACATCCTGGATGTCCTCATCCTTCTTTGTCACCTTTTTTATCTTTGTCTTATTGATCTAGGTGGATATCGGTGGCCACCCACCTTTTCCGACTAGCTCAAAATAGTTTTCTGGCAAATTTGGAAATTTACTATTTTTAGCAGTTTTTAACTTTTGGGGCCATTTTGAGGGCCTAAATGAAGGTTTTATGAGATAGAGGTTCTAAATGGTATATGAAGGCATTATTTAGACTCTAAAATTAATCTTCTCGATGATACCTTTACAATGATCTATCATACGCCTAAAATAGAGATCGTGTGCAAAAGTTACGACCCCGGGAAGTTGATGTACTAACTTACCCAAATGGGGCCCACATGACTTTTGATGCTTCATCTTCTAGGGTTATGATTTTGGATGTCTAGGGGTTTTGGAATTCCTGTTTATTGTAAAAAGGCCTTCAGAGCCTCATTATAATCATATTCTTATGAATGTGAGTAGCTGTCACATCTCGTCTCAGAGATAAGCTGCCACCATTCTTGCGAGTCTTTCACTCTGTATTTTTAGAGTCTCTGTACATTTCTTTCATTAATAGAAATTGTGTATTACTATATATCTGTGTTTATGGTTGCATCTCTGATACAGTTCTATTATATTATTGAATATCTATGATATCTCTGTGCATTTCTTTATTACATCTCCGATCTCATTTCGTGCTGAAAATAATTTGGATTACTTACTAGGCCCATGTGTATTCTGTGCAGCTTTTGGGTTGTCGATGATCCAGATTATTTTCGGCACAAAATGAGATCGGAGATATAATAAAGAAATGCACAGAGCTATCATAGATATTCAATAATATAACATAAATATATCAGAGATGCAACCATAAACACAGAGATACAGTAATACGTGATTTCTAATAATGAAAGAAATGTATAGAGACTGTAAAAATACAGAGTGAAAGACTCACTAGAATGGTGGCAGCTTATCTCTGAGAAGAGATGTGACAGCAACTCGCATTCACAATAAGATGATTACAATGAGGCTCTGAAGGAATTTTTATAATAAGAAGGAATGCCAAAAATCCTAGGCATCCAAAAACCTAACCCTAGGAGATGAAATGCCAAAAGTCATGTGGGCCCCATTTGGGTAAGTTAGTACATCAACCTCCGGAGGTCGTAACTTTTGCATATGATCTCCATTTTAGGTGTATAATAGCTTGTAGGAAAGGTATTGTCGATGAGATTAATTTTGAGGGATAAATCATGCCTTCATATATCATTGAAAACCTCTATCTTGAAAAACCTTCATTTGGGCCCTCAAAATGGCCGCGAAAGTTAAAACCTGCTAAAAATAGTAAATTGTCAAAATTGCCAGAAAATTGTTCTGAGCCAGTTGGAAAAGGTGGGTGGCCACCAATATCCATATGGATCAATCGTCCCTCCTTAGGAAGAAATTTTCTCCATCAAATTGAGTTCCCAGGGGAGAGGGAAAAGCATTTGTTGAGTTTGCATCTTGGTGAGCTGCTTGTCTTGCTGGAGATGTCGCGCTGCTCATTTTGTGGAAGTCTATCATGAACCTATTGAGGTTGAGGCTGTTCAACAAGTCGAGATACATGAGAGGATGGTGTGTAGAAGAAATATTTGTGCTTTGTTGCAACCTTATCGACCTGCTTCTGTTGCATAGAAGGCACTTGGGGCAAGGTTGTAGTGGTTGCAGTGTCCTTTTGTTCTCCTTTTGAATAGATTGTGAAGAAGATAAATTTTGCAGTATGAGATACTACCTTGTGATACTTTTTAGATGGAACAGTAGTCAGACCTACCTCTAGTATTCTGTAGAGATGACCCCCCAAAGTAACATTGACACTACAGGGTCAAGACTCATAAACAACATGACATCTCCACATATATGGTTGGACCAAGAGCACATCACAGACATCCAACGGGGCAACATCACATAATACCTCATCCTTGAAGGATTAGATGTCGTATGATAATCGATAGTATTGGCTGAGATGGAGATCTTGTCCTTGGAGAAGCCACCCGATGTTGTATGGTTGCGGGTGTGGTGTTGTTGAAAATCCCAACTTTTTGACGACCTCTGCTAAGATGAGGTTCTTCTAGCTTCTGCTATCATCAATAAACTGCAGTGGGGTCCCCTTCACCCACATCTGTGAATGAAAAAGGCACTCCCCCTCTTTAGGATCTGTTGGTTCTTCTGGTTGAATTGTTGCAGTCATGATAATAGCAGTGGGGTCCGCGTCAATGATCTATCTTTTACCATTATTTTCCAAATCAGATTATGAATTAGGGTCCGGCTCTTTGTCTTTGATCCCGACCACCAATGATTGTTTTGAGTGACATTCAATGATTTTGTGCCAGGGGATTTTTTGGAACTTGCACCATTTTCTAGTGTCCTTCTTTGTCTTCTTGTGACCCTTTTTTTCCTATGTCTTGGACTAGTTTTCAGGAGACTGTTATTTAGTGTTGTCTTTTTCATACTTTGGTTTTTGCAGATTTACATATGTGAAATCCCATTTGTTCTAGTTCTTAAATTTCTTCCCGATTTTAACAACATATCGATAAGAAACACCGAGTGATGAGATGTCCAAAAAATCCATTTCAGTCTGGATGTATCTATGTAATGTCGCTCAGAGTCTTTGATACCCAGCTTGGTGTGCAAGGTATGGAAGGTATTGGTGAACTCTCAAACTGAATGGCCCCTCTCTTTCCATAGTGTGGTCCATCTCACGTACTGGTCCTCATAGTTTCCAACAGGGTAATACTGTTCCTTTACCGAATCCACACAAAAATCCCAAGTGGGATTGACCCCATATATTTTAGAATCCTCTTTGGAACTCTGCTCCCAATAATTTTCCCACCAATGTTTGACATGGGGGAGAGCTTTAAGGAGTGCGAAGGTGATCATTTCTTTGTCAAAAAATTTGTGAACAGAGAAATAACCTTCTAGCGGATTTAACCATTTGTCTAGGGCTTCTGCATCTATCTGTCCTTCAAATACAGGAATATCAAAATTAACTTGTACCTTGAAAGGAGAGGTTCCTCCAAAGTGATCGCTTGATGAAAATGTGCCTAGTTCTATCTACAGGCATTGAAAGATGTGGGAAAAATTCTCCATCATTTCGTTCCTCTGTCATGTGAGAGCTTGCTCAAGCAACAGACTGATAGGATCATCTACTCCATCATTTTTATTTTCTTCCGCCATTGAGGGTTTCTTGGGTGTGTTAGGGAGATTGTATTAAAGAGAGACAAGATCGAGACCCAAATTTATATACTCATACCTCATCGAGGACATGCACTGAAAAACGATCAAGAGTAGCCTGCTTTGATAACAGTGATCCGGATTATTTTTGGCACTAAATGAGATCGGAGCTATAATAAAGAAATGCACACAGATATCGCAGATATTCAATAATATAACATAAATATATCAGAGTTGCAACCATAAACATAGAGATACAGTAATACATGATTTCTATTAATGAAAGAAATGTACAGAGGCAGTAAAAATATAGAGTGAAAGACTCGCTAGAATGGTGGCAACTTATCTCTGAGAAGAGATGTGACGGCTAATCACATTCACAAGAAGATGATTACAATGATTCTATGAAGGCATTTTTACAATAATAAGGAATGCCAAAAACCCTAGGCATCCAAAAACCTAACCCTAGGAGATGAAATACCAAAAGTCATGTGGGCCTCGTTTGGGTAAGTTAGTACATTAACTTCTTGGGGTCATAACTTTTGCATTCGATCTCCATTTTAGGCGTATAATATCTCATTGGAAATGTATCATCGAGGAGATTCATTTTGGGGGATCAATATTCATACGACTATGATTGAGAACCTCTATCTTGAAAAACCCTCATTTAGGCCCTCAAAATGGCCCTGAGAGTTAAAACCTGCTAAAAATAGTAAATTGCCAAAATTGCCAGAAAATTGTTTTGAGCTAGTTTGAAAAGGTGGGTGGCCACCAATATCCATCTGGATCAATCCTCCCTCCTTAGGAAGCAATGGTATCCATTGCATTGAGTTCTCGGGGGAGAGGGAAAAGTGTTTTTTGAATCTGCATCTTGGTGACTTTCTTGATTTTCCAGAGATGTCGCGCTGCTCAGTTTGTGGAAGTCTGTCACGAAACCTATTGAGGTTGAGACTATTCAACAAGTCGAGATACATGAGAGGACAATTTGTAGAAGGAATATTTGCACTTTTTTGCAACCTTTTTGACCTACTTTTGTTGCATAAAAGGCACTTGGGGCAAGGCTATAGTGGTTGCAGTGTCCTTTTGTTCTCCTTTTGAACAGATTGTGAAGAAGCTAAATTTTTGCAGTATGAAATACTATCTTGCAACACTTTTTAGGTAGAACAGTAGTTGAAACTACCTCTGGTATTCTGTAGAGATGACCCCCCAATGTAACAATGACACTATGGGGTTGAGACTCATAAACAACATGGCATCTCCAGATATATGGCTGGCCCAAGAGCACATCATAGACATTCAGTGGGGAAAAATCACATAATACCTCATCCTTGAAGGGTTGGATGCCATATGATAATCAACACTATTGGCTGACATAGAGATCTCATTCTTAGTGAAGCCACCTGATGTTGTATGGATGCGAGTGTGGTGTTGTCGACAATCCCAACTATTTGACAACCTCTGTTGAGATGAGGTTCTTCTGGCTTCCGCTATCAACAATAAAATGCAGTGCAGTCCCCTTCACCCACATCTCTAAATGAAAAAGGCACTCCCCCTCTTCAGGATCTATTGGTTCTTTTGGTTGAATTGTTGTGGTCATGACAATAGAAGTGGGGTTCACGTCAATGATCTATCTTTTACCATTATTTCCAGAATTAGATTCTGAATCAGGGTTCAACTCTTTGTCTTTGATCTCGACCACCAATGATTTTTTTGAGTGACATTCATCTGTTTTGTGCTAGGGGATTTTGTCGAACTCGCACCATTTTCCAGTGTCCTTCTTTGTCTTCCTGTGACCCTTCTTTTCCTTTGTCTTGGTCTAGTTTTAGGGAGACTATTTTTTAGTGTTGTCGTTGTCATACTTTGGTTGTTGTGGATTTACAGATCCTAAATATCATTTGTTCTAGTGATTAAATTTCTTCTCGATTTTAACATCATATCAATAAGCAACATCGAGTGATGAGATGTCCAAAAAATCCATTTCAGTCTGGAAGCATCTATGTAGAGCCCCACAGTATTTTAGAACCAAATTTCACTCGGAGTCTTTGATACCCAGCTTGGTGCACAAGGTATGGAAGGTATTGGTGAACTTTGAAACTGCTTGGCCCCTCTCTTGCAACAGTGTGGTCCATCTCATGTATTGGTCCTCATAGTTTACAACAAGGTAATACTATTCCTTTACCGAATCCACAAAAAAATCCCAAGTGGGATCGGCCCCATATATTTCAGACTCCTCTGTGGAACTCTACTCCCTGGAAGTTTCCCACCAATGTTTGACATCGTGGAGAACTTTAAGGAGTGTGAAGGTGATCTTTTCTTTGTTGAAAAATTTCTGAACAAAGAAAAAACCTCCTAGCAAATTTAACCATTTGTCTAGGGCTTCTGCATCTATTGCTCGGATTCAGAACCAAATTGCCAAAATACTGTTTTGAGCCAGTTGGAAAAGGTGGGTGGCCATCGATATCCATCTGGATCAATCCTTGATCCTTAGGAAGCAATGGTCGCCATTGCATTGAGAGCCCGAGGGAGAGCGAAAAGTGTTTATTGAATCTGCATCTTGGTGAGCTGCTTGTCTTGCTGGAGACGTTGCGTTGCTCAGTTTGTGGAAGTCTGTCATGAACCTGTTTAGGTTGAGGCTGTTCAAAAAGTTGAGATACATGAGAGGATGGTGTGGAGAAGGAATCTTTTCACTTTGTTGCAACCTTTTCGACCTGCTTCTGTTGCATAGAAGGCACTTGGGGGAAGGCTGTAGTGGTTGCGGTGTCCTTTTGTTCTTCTTTTGAACAGACTGTGAAGAAGCTGAATTTTGTAGTATGAGATACTACCTTGCAACACTTTTTAGGTGGAACAGTAGTTGGAACTACCTCTGGTATTTTGTAGAGATGACCCCCCAAAGTAACAATGACACTACGGGGTTGAGACTCTTAAATAGCATGGCATCTCCACATATATGGTTGGTCCAAGAGCACATCACAGACATCCAATGGGGAAACATCACATAATACCTCATACTTGAAGGGTTGGATGCTGTATGATAATCGACATTGTTGGTTGACACGAAGATCTTGTCCTTGGCGAAGCCACCCGATGTTGTATGATTGTAGGTGTGGTGTTGTCGACAATCCCAATTGTTTGACGACCTCTGTTGAGATGAGGTTCTTCTAGCTTTCTCTATCAACGATAAAATGCAGCGAGGTCCCCTTCACCCACATATGTCAATGAAAAATGCACTCCCCCTCTTCAAGATCTATTGGTTCTTCTGGTTGAATTGCTACAGTCGCGACAATAGCAATGGGGTCCACGTCAATGTTCTATCTTATACCATTATTTTCAAAATCATATTATGAATCAGCGTTCGGCTCTCTGTCTTTGATCTTGGCCACCAATGATTTTTTTAAGGGACATTCATCAGTTTTGTGCTAGGGGCTTTTGTGGAACTTGCACCATTTTCCAGTGTCCTTCTTTGTGTTCCCATGACCCTTATTTTCTTGTGTCTTGGACTGGTTTTCGGGAAACTGTTTATTAGTGTTGTATTTATCATACTTTGGTTGTGGATTTACAAATCTGAAATCCTATTTGTTCTAGTTCTTAAATTGCCACTCTATTTTAACAACATATCAATAAGCAGCACTGAGTGATGAGATGTCAAAAAAATCCATTTCAGTTTGGATGTATCTTTGTAGAGCCCCATGGTATTTCAGAACCAAATGTCACTCGAAGTCTTTGATACCTAGCTTGGTGCACAAGGTATGGAAGTTATTGGTGAACTCTGAAACTGCTTGGACCCTCTCTTTCCACAGTGTGGTCCAACTCATGTACTAGTCCTCATAGTTTCCAATGGGTAATACTGTTCCTTTACCGCATCCACAAAAAAATCCCAAGTGGGATCGACCCCATATGTTTTAGACTCCTTTGTGGAAATTTTCTCCCAATAAGTTTCCCACCAATTTTTGACATGTGGGAGAGCTTTAAGTAGTGTGAAGGTGATCTTTTCTTTGTCGAAAAATTTGTGAACAAAGAAATAACCTTCTAGTAGATTTAACCATTTGTGTAGGGCTTCTACATCTATCTGTCCTTCAAATACAGAAATATCAAAATTAACTTGTACCTTGAAAGGTGAGGTGCCTCCAAAGTGGTCGCTTGATGAATATGTGCCTGTTGCTATCGACAGACATTGAAGGATGTGGGAAAAATTCTCCATCATTTCGTCCCTCTGTCGCGTGAGAACTTTCTCAAGCAACAGACTGATAGGATCATCTGCTCCGTCTTTTTTCTTTTCTCCCGCCATTGAGAGTTTCTTGGGTGTGCAAGAGAGATTGTATTCAAGAGAGACAAAATAGAGACCCAACTTGTTATACTCGGACCTCGTTTGGGACATGCACTAAAAAATGATCAAGAGCATCCTGCTCTAATACCACTAATCCGCATTATTTTTTACACGAAATGAGATCGGAAATATAATAAAGAAATGCACAGAGAAATTGTAGATATTAATAATATAACATAAATATATTAGATATGCAACCATAAAAATAGAGATACAGTAATACACAATTTCTATTAATGAAAGAATTGTACAGAGACTGTAAAAATACAGAGTGAAAGACTCACTAGAATGGTGGCAGCTTATCTTTGAGAAGAGATGTGAGGGCTACTCGCATTCGCAAGACGATGATTACAATGAGTCTCTGAAGGAATTTTTATAATAAGAAGGAATGCCACAAACCCTAGGCATCCATAAACCTAACCCTAGCAGATGAAACACCAAAAGTCATGTGGGCCCCATTTGGGTAAGTTAGTACATCAACTTCCTGGGGTCGTAACTTTTGCATACGATCTCTGATTTAGGTGTATAAAATCTCATTGGAAAGGTATCATCGCAAAGATTCATTTTGGGGGATAAATCTTCCTTTGACCATCATTGAGAACCTTGATCTCAAAAAAACTTCATTTAGGCCCTCAAAATGGCCTCGGAAGATAAAACCTGCTAAAAATAATAAATTGCCAAAATTGCCAAAAAACTGTTTTGAGCCAGTTGGAAAAGGTGGGTGGTCACTGATATCCATCTAGATCAATCCTCCCTCCTTAGGAAGAAATGGCCTCCATTGCATTGAGACCCCTAGGGAGAGGGAAAAGTGTTTGTTGAATCTGCATCTTGGTGAGCTGCTTGTCTTGTTGGAGAAGTCACGCTACTCAGTTTGTGGAAGTCTGTCACGAACCTGTGGAGGTTGAGGCTCTTCAACAAGTTGAGATACATGAGAGGACATTGTGTAGAAGGAATATTTGTGCTTTGATGCAACCTTGTCAGCCTGATTTTGTTTCATAGAAGGCACTTGGGGCAAGGTTGTAGTGGTTGCAGTGTCCTTTTGTTCTCCTTTTGAAAAGATTATGAAGAAGCTGAATTTTGCAGTATGAGATACTACCTTGCAACACTTTTTAGGTGGAACAATAGTCGGAACTACCTCTAGTATTTTGTAGAGATGACCCCCCAAAGTAACAATGACACTACAGGGTTGAGACTCATAAACAACATGGCGTCTCCACATATATGGATGGCCCAAGAGCACATCACAGACATCCAGTGGGGAAACATCACATAATACCTCATCCTTGAAGGGTTGGATGCCATATGATAATCGACATTGTTGGATGACATGAAGATCTCATCCTTGGCAAAGCCACCCAATGTTATATGGCTGTAGGTGTGGTGTTGTCTACAATTCCAACTATTTGATGACCTTTGCTGAGATGAGGTTCTCCTGGCTTTCTCTATCAACAATAAAATGCAGCGGGGTCCCCTTCACCCATATTTGTGAGTGAAAAATATGCTCCCCCTCTTCAATATCTATTGGTTCTTCTGGTTGAATTGTTGCGGTCACGAAAATAACAGTGGGGTCCGTGCCAATGATCTATATTTTCCCATTATTTTCAAAAACAGATTCAGAATTAGGGTTCAGCTCTTTGTCTTTGATATTGGTCACCAATGATTGTTTTGAGTGACATTCATCAGTTTTGTGCCAGGGGATTTTGTGAAACTCGCACCATTTTCTAGTGTCCTTATTTGTCTTCTCGTGACCCTTATTTTCCTGTGTCTTGGATTGGTTTTCAGGAGAATGTTTGTTAGTGTTGTCTTTTTCATACTTTGGTTGTTGTGGATTTACAGATCCGAAATCCCATTTGTTCTGGTGCTTAAATTTCTGCTCGATTTTAACAACATATCGATAAGAAACACCGAGTGATGTGATGTCAAAAAAATCCATTTCAGTCTAGATGTATCTGTGTGGATCCACACGGTATTTCAGAACCAAATGTCACTTGGAGTCTTTGATACCCAGCTTGGTGCACAAGATATGGAAGGTATTGGTGAACTACGAAATTGCTTGGCCCCTCTCTCGTAGCAGTGTGGTCCATCTCATGTATTGGTCTTCATAGTTTCCAAAAGGGTAATACTGTTCCTTTACCGCATCCACAAACAAATCCCAAGTGGGATTGACCCCATATATTTTAGAATCCTCTGTGGAAATCTGCTCCCAAGAAGTTTCCCACCAATGTTTGACATGGGGGAGAGCTTTAAGGAGTGCGAAGGTGATCTTTTCTTTGTCGAAAAATTTGTGAACAGAGAAATAACCTTCTAGCGGATTTAACCATTTGTCTAGGGCTTCTACATCTATCTGTCCTTCAAAAATAGGAATATCAAAATTAAATTGTACCTTGAAAGGTGAGGTGCCTCCAAAGTGGTTGCTTGATGAAGATGTGCATGTTTCTATCGATACGCATTCAAGGATGTGGGAAAAATTCTCCATCATTTCGTCCCTCTATCGCGTGAGAGCTTGCTCAAGCAACAGACTGATAAGATCGTCTGCTCCATCATTTTTATATTATTCTACCATTGAGATTTTCTTAGGTGTGAAAGAGCGATTGTTTTTAGTAGAGACAAGCTCGAGACCCAACTTTTTATACTCGGACCTCGTCGGGGACATGCACTAAAAAATGATCAAGAGAAGCCTGCTCTGATCCCACTGATCCAGATTATTTTCAGCACGAAATGAGATCGGAGATATAATAAAGAAATGCACAGAGATATCACAAAAAATTATATCAGATATGGAACCATAAACACAGAGATACAATAATACACGATTTCTATTAATGAAATAAATGTACAGAGACTGTAAAAATACAGAGTGAAAGACTCGCTAGAATGGTGGTAGCTTATCTCTGAGAAGAGATGTGATGGCTACTCAGATTTGCAAGAAGATGATTAAAATAAGTCTCTAAAGGCCCTTTTACAATAAGAAGGAATGCCAAAAACACTAGGGATCTGAAAACCTAACCCTAGGAGATGAAATGCCAAAAGTCATGTGGGCCCCGTTTGGGTAAGTTAGTACATCAACTTCCTGGGGTCGTAACTTTTGCATACGATCTCCATTTTAGGTGTATAATAGCTCATTGGAAAGGTATCATCGAGGAGATTAATTTTAGGGGATAAATATGCCAAATGGTTATCATTTATAAACACGATCTTGAAAAACCTTCATTTATGCCCTCAAAATGGCCCCGAAAGTTAAAACCTGCTAAAAATAGTAAATTGCCAATATTGCCAAAATAATGTTTTGAGCTAGTTGGAAAAGTGGGTGGCCACCGATATCCTTCTAGATTAATCCTCCCTCCTTAGGAAGAAATGGCCTCCATTGCATTGAGACCCCAGGGGAGAGGGAAAAGCATTTGTTGAATCTGCATCTTGGTGAGCTGCTTGTCTTGCAAGAGACATCACATTCTTCAGTTTGTGGAAGTCTGTCACGAACCTGTTAAGGTTGAGGATATTCAAAAATTCAAGATACATGATAGGACAGTGTGCAGAAGGAATCATTTCACTTTGCTGCAACCTTTTTGACTAACTTTTTTTGCATAGAAGGCGCTTGGGACAAGGTTGTAGTGGTTGTGGTGTCCTTTTGTTCAGCTTTTTAACATATTGTGAAGAAACTGAATTTTGCAGTATGAGATACTAACTTGCGACACTTTTTAGGTGAAACAATAGTCGGAACTACCTATGGTATTCTGTAGAGATGACTCCCCAAATTAACAATGACCCAATGGGGTCGAGACTCTTAAACAACATGGCATCTCCACATATATGGCTGGTCCAAGAGAACATCATAGACATCTAGTGGGGAAACATCACATAATACCTCATCCTTGAAGGGTTGGATGTTGTATGATAATCGACATTGTTGGTTGACATGAATATCTCATCCTTGGTGAAGCCACTCGATGTTGTATGGCTACAGGTGTGGTGTTGTCGACAATCCCAGTTGTTTGACGACCTCTGTTGAGATGAGGTTCTTCTAGTTTCTGCTATCAATAATAAAATGCAGCAGGGTCCCCTTCACCCACATCTGTGAATGAAAAAGGTGCTCCCCCTCTTCAAGATCTGTTGGTTCTTCTGGTTGAATTGCTGAGTCGTGACAATAGCACTGGGGTCTGCGTCAATGATCTATCTTTTACCATTATTTTCAGAATCAGATTCTAAATTAGGGTTCATCTCTTTTTCTTTGATCTCGGTCACCAATGATTGTTTTGAGTGACATTCATCGGTTTTTTTCCAGGGGATTTTATGGAACTCGTACCATTTTCTAGTGTCCTTCTTTGTCTTCCCATGACCCTTCTTTTCCTGTGTCTTGGACTGGTTTTTGGGAGACTATTTGTTAGTGTTGTCTTTTTCATACTTTAGTTGTTGTGGATTTACAGATCCGAAATCCCATTTGGTCTGGTGCTTAAATTTCTGATCTATTTTAATAGCATATCGATAAGCAGCACCGAGTGATGAGATGTCCAAAAAATCTATTTAAGTCTGGATGTATCTTTGTAGAGCCCCATGGTATTTTATAACCAAATGTCGCTCAAAGTCTTTAATACCTAGTTTGGTGTGCAAGGTATGTAAGGTATTGGTGAACTCTGAAACTGCTTGGACCCTCTCTTTTCGTAGTGTGGTCCATGTCATGTACTTGTCCTCATAGTTTCCAATGGGTAATAATGTTCCTTTACCGCATCCACAAAACAATCCCAAGTGGGATCGGCCCCATATATTTCAGACTCCTCTATGGAACTCTACTCCTAATAAGTTTCCCACCAATTTTTGACATGCGAGAGAGCTTTAAGGAGTGTGAAGGTGATTTTTTCTTTGTCAAAAAATTTGTGAACAGAGAAATAACCTTCTAGCAGATTTAACCATTTGTCTAGGGCTTCTCCATCTATCTATCCTTCAAATATAGGAATATCAAAATTAGCTTGTACCTTGAAAGGCGAGGTGCATCCAAATTCATCGCTTGATGAAGATGCATCTGTTGCTATCGATAGGTTTTGAAGGATGTGGGAAAAATTCCCCACCATTTCGTCCCTCTGTTGCGTGAGAACTTGCTCAAGCAACAGACTTATAGGATCGTATGCTCCGTCATTTTTATTTTCTTCCTCCATTGAGGGTTTCTTGGGTGTGTGAGAGCGATTCTCTTCAAGAGAGACAAACTAGAGACCCAACTTGTTATACTCAGACCTCGTCTAGGACATGCACTAAAAAATGATCAAGAGCATCCTTCTCTGATACAACTGATCCGCATTATTTTCAGCATGAAATGAGATTGGAGATATAATAAAGGAATGAACAGAGATATCACAGATATTCAATAATATAACATAAATATATCGGAGATGAAAACATAAACATAGAGATAAAATAATACATGATTTTTAATAATGAAAGAAATGTACAGAGACTGTAAAAATACAGAGTGAAAAACTCGCAAGAATGGTGGCAACTTATCTCTGAGAAGAGATGTGACGACTACTTGCATTTGAAAAATGATGATTACAATGAGTCTCTAAAGGCATTTTTATAATAAGAAGAAATTCCAAAAACCCTAGGCATCCAAAAACCTATCCCTAGGATATGAAACGCCAAAAGTCATGTGGGCCCCATTTGGGTATGTTAGTACATCAACTTCCTGGGGTCGTAACTTTTGCATACGATCTCCAATTTAGGCGTATAATAGCTCATTGGAAAGGTATCATCGAGGAGATTCATTTTGGGGGATCAATATTCCTTTGACCATCATTGAGAACCTTGATCTAGAAAAAAACTCATTTAGGCCTTCAAAATGGCCCCAGAAGATAAAGCCTGCTAAAAATAGTAAATTGTCAAAATTACCAGAAAACTGTTTTGAGCCAGTTGGAAAAGGTGGGTGGCCACCAATATCCATTTGGATCAATCCTCTCTCCTTAGGAAGAAATGGCCTCCATTGCGTTGAGACCCCTAGGGAGAGGGAAAATCATTTGTTGAATCTGCATCTTGGTGAGTTGCTTCTCTCGTTGGAGATGTCGCGCTGCTCAGTTTCTGGAAGTCTGTCACGAACCTGTTGAGGTTGAGGCTCTTCAACAAGTTGAGATACATAAGAGGATAGTGTGTAGAAGGAATCTTCGTGCTTTGCTTCAACCTTTTTGACCTACTTTTGTTGCATAGAAGGCACTTGGGGCAAGGTTGTAATGGTTGCAGTGTCCTTTTGTTCTCCTTTTGAACAGATTTTGAAGAAGCTAAATTTTGAAGTATGAGATACTACCTTGTGAAACTTTTTAGGTGGAATAGTAGTCAGAACTACCTCTGATATTCTGTAGATATGACCCCCCAATGTAACAATGACACTATGGGGTCAAGACTCATAAACAACATGGTGTCTCCACATATATGGCTAGCTCAAGAGCACATCACAGACATCCAGTGGGGAAACATCACATAATACCTCATCCTTGAAGGGTTGGATGCCATATGATAATAGACATTGTTGGCTGACACAAATATCTCATCCTTGGCGAAGCCACTTGATGTTGTATGGCTGCAGGTGTGGTGTTGTCGACAATCCCAACTGTTTGATGACCTTTGCTAAGATGAGGTTCTTCTGGCTTCCTCTATCAACAATAAAATGTAGCGGGGTCCCCTTCACCCACATATGTGAATCAAAAAGATGCTCCCCCTTTTCAATATCTATTGGTTCTTCTGGTTGAATTGTTGTAGTCACGAGAGTAACAGTGGGGTCCGCATCAATGATCTATATTTTACCATTATTTTCAGAATCAGGGTTCGGCTCTTTGTCTTTGATATCATCCACCAATGGTTGTTTTGAGCAACATTCATTGGTTTTGTGTCAGGGGCTTTTGTGGAACTCACACCATTTTCCAGTGTCCTTCTTTGTCTTCCTGTGATCCTTCTTTTCCTGTGTCTTGGACTGGTTTTTGAGAGAATGTTTGTTAGTGTTGTCTTTTTCATACTTTGGTTGTTGCAGATTTATAGATCTGAAATCCCGTTTGTTCTGGTGCTTAAATTTCTGCTTGATTTTAACAACATATCGATAAGAAGCACTGAGTGATGTGATGTCCAAAAAATCCATTTTATTCTGGATGTATCTATGTAGAGCCCCACGGTATTTCAGAACCAAATGTTTCTCGGAGTCTTTAATACCCAGCTTGGTGTGTAAGGTATGGTAGGTATTAGTGAGCTCTGAAACTGCTCGGCCCCTCTCTTACTGCAGTGTGGTCCATCTCATGTATTGGTCCTCATAGTTTCCAACAGGGTAATAATGTTCCTTTACCACATCCACAAAAAAATGCCAAATGGGATCAACCCCATATATTTCATACTCCTCTATGGAAATCTTCTCCCAATAAGTTTCCCACCAATGTTTGACATGGGGGAGAGCGTTAAGGAGTGCGAAGGTGGTATTTTCTTTTTCGAAAAATTTGTGAACAGAGCAATAACCTTCTAGCGGATTTAACCATTTGTCTAGGGCTTCTGCATCTATATTTTCTTCAAATACAGGAATATCAAAATTAATTTGTACCTTGAAAGGTGAGGTGCCTCCATAGTGGTCGCTTGATGAATATGTGCCTGTTTCTATCAACAGGCATTGAAGGATGTGAGAAAAATTATCCATCATTTCGTTCCTCTGTCCCATGAGAGCTTGCTAAAGTAACAGACGGATAGGATCGTCTACTCCGTCATTTTTATATTCTTATGACATTGAGATATTCTTGGGTGTGAGAGAGCAATTGCCTTCAAGAGAGACAATCTCAAGACCCAACTTGCTATACTTGGACCTCGTCTGGGACATGCACTGAAAAATGGTCAAGAGAAGTCTGCTCTGATACCACTAATCCGGATTATTTTTGACACGAAATGAGATCGGAGATATAATAAAGAAATGCATAGAGATATCGCAGATATTCAATAATATAATAGAAATATATCAGAGATGCAACCATAAACACATATATACATTAATAAACGATTTTAGGAGACTATTTGTTAGTTTTGTCTTTGTCATACTTTGGTTGTTGTGGATTTACAGATCCAAAATCTCGTTTGATCTGGTTCTTAAATTTCTGCTCGATTTTAATAGCATATCGATGAGTAGCACTGAGTGATGAGATGTCCAAAAAATCCATTTCAGTCTGGATGTATCTGTGTAGAGCCCCATGGTATTTTAGAACAAAATTTTACTCAGAGTCTTTCATATCCAGCTTGATGCGCAAGATACAGAAGGTATTGGTGAACTCTAAAACTGCTTGGCCTCTCTCTTGCTGCAGTGTGGTCCATCTCATGTATTGGTCCTCATAGTTTCCAACAGGGTAATACTGATCCTTTACCGCATCCACAAAAAAATCCCAAGTGGGATCGGCCCCATATATTTCATAATCCTCTATGGAACTCTGCTCCCAATAAGTTTCCCACCAATGTTTGACATGGGGGAGAGATTTAAGGTGTGCGAAGGTGATCTTTTCTTTGTTGGAAAATTTGTGAACATAGAAATAACCTTCTAGCAAATTTAACCATTTGTCTAGGGCTTCTCCATCTATCTATCCTTCAAATACAGGAATATCAAAATTAACTTGTACCTTCAAAGGTGAGGTGCCTCCAAAGTGTTCACTTGATGAAGATGCACCTGTTGCTATCAGTAGGCGTTGAAGGATGTGGGAAAAATTCTCCATCATTTCGTCCCTCTGTCGCGTGAGAGCTTGCTCAAGCAATAGACTGATAGGATCGTCTGCTCTGTCATTTTTATTTTCTTCCTCCATTTAGGTTTATTGGGTGTGCAAGAGGATTGTCTTCAAGAGAGACAAGCTCGAGACCCAACATGCTATACTCAAACCTCATCGGGGACATGCACTGAAAAATGATCAAGAGCATCCTGCTCTGATACCACTGATCTAAATTATTTTCAGCACGAAATGAGATCGAATATATTATAAATAAATGCAAAGAGATATTGCAAATATTCAATAATATAATAGAAATATATCCAATATTCAACCATAAACACAAAGATACAGTAATACAGGATTTTTATTAATGAAAGAAATGTACAGAGACTGTAAAAATACAGAGTGAAAGATTCGCTAGAATGGTGGCAATTTATCTCTGAGAAGAGATGTGATGGCTACTCGCATTCACTAGAACATGATTACAATGAGACTCTGAAGGCCTTTTTACAATAAGAAGGAATTCCAAAAACCTAACCCTAGGAGATGAAACGCCAAAAGTCATGTGGGCCCCGTTTGGGTAAGTTAGTACATCAACTTCCCAAGGTCATAACTTTTGCATACAATCTCCTTTTTAGGCGTATAATAGCTCGTTGGAAAGGTGTCATCAAGGAGATTAATTTTTGGGGCTCAATATTCTTTCGACTATAATTTAGAACTTTGATCTAAAAAAACCTTCATTTAGGCCCTCAAAATGGCTCGAGAAGTTAAAACCTGCTAAAAATAGTAAATTGCTAAAATTGCCAGAAAACTATTTTGAGCGACTTGGAAAAGGTGGGTGGCCACCAATATCCATATGGATCAATCCTCCCTCCTTAGAAAGAAATGGTCTCCATTGCGTTGAGTTCCCGGGGAAGAGGGAAAAGCGTTTGTTGAATCTGCATCTTGGTGAGTTGCTTGTCTTGCTAGAGACGTCACACTGCTCAGTTTGTGGAAGTCTGTCACAAACCTGTTGAGGTTGAATCTATTCAACAAGTCAAGATACATGAGAGGAAATTGTGAAGAAGGAATCGTTTCACTTTACTACAACCTTGTCGACCTGCTTCTATTG
The DNA here is from genome assembly GCA_900067695.1 of Picea abies. Taxonomy (NCBI): domain Eukaryota; kingdom Viridiplantae; phylum Streptophyta; class Pinopsida; order Pinales; family Pinaceae; genus Picea; species Picea abies. Next base: position 26,369 of record CBVK0100097715.1, read on the forward strand.
CATAGAAGGTGCTTGGGCCAAGGCTGTAGTGGTTGCAGTGTACTTTTGTTCTCCTTTTGAACAGACTTTGAAGAAGATGAATTTTGCAGTATGAGATACTACCTTGCGACAATTTTTAGGTGGAATAGTAGTCAAAACTACCTCTGGTATTCTGTAGAGATGACCCCCTAAAGTAACAATGACACTACGAGGTCGAGACTCATAAACAACATGGCGTCTCCACGTATATGGCTAGCCCAAGAGCACATCACAGACATCCAGTGGGAAAACAACACATAATACCTCATGCTTGAAGGGTTGGATGCCGTATGATAATCGACACTATTGGCTGACACAGAGATCTCATCCTTGGCGAAGCCAGCCGATGATGTATGCCTGTGGGTGTGGTGTTGTCGACAATCCCAACTGTTTGTTGACCTCTTCTCAGATGAGGTTCTTTTGGATTCGGCTATCAACAATAAGATGTAGTGGGGTCCCCTTTACCCACATCTATGAATGAAAAAGGTGCTCCCCCTATTCAGGATCTGCTGGTTCATATGGTTTAATTTCTGCGGTCGTGACAATAACAGTGGGGTCTGTGTCAATGATTTGTCTTTTACCATTATTTTTAGAATCAGGGTTCGTCTCTTTGTCTTTGATCTCAGCCACCAATGATTTTTTTGAGAGACATTCATCATTTTTGTGCCAGGGGATTTTGTGGAACACACACCATTTTTCCAGTGTCCTTCTTTGTCTTCCCGTGACCCTTCTCTTCCTATGTCCTGGACTAGTTTTCAGGAGACTGTTTATTAGTGTTTTCTTTGTCATACTTTGGTTGTTGCAAATTTATAGATCTGAAATCCCATTTTTTCTGGTGCTTAAATTTCTCCTCGATTTTAACAGCATATCGATAGGCAGCACCGAGTGATGAGATGTCCAAAAAAATCCATTTCAGTCTGGATGTATCTGTGTAGAGCCCCATAGTATTTCAAAACCAAATGTCTCTCGGAGTCTTTGATACCGAGCTTGGGGCGCAAGGTATGGAAGGTATTGGTGAACTCTGAAACTTCTTGGCCCCTCTCTTACCGAAGTGTGGTTCATCTCATGTACTGGTCCTCATAGTTTCCAACAGGGTAATATTGTTCTTTTACCGCATCCACAAAAAAATCCCAAGTGGAATCGACCCCATATATTTCAGACTCCTCTGTGGAACTCTGCTCCCAATAATTTTTGCACCAATATTTGACATGGGGGAGAGCTTTAAGGAGTGTGAAGGTGATCTTTTCTTTGTCAAAAAATTTGTGAACAGAGAAATAACCTTCTAGCAGATTTAACCATTTGTCTAGGGCTTCTGCATCTATCTATCCTTCAAATACAGGAATATCAAAATTAATTTGTACCTTGAAAGGCGAGGTGCCTCCAAAGTGGTCACTTGATGAAGATGTGCCTGTTTCTATCGACAGGCATTGAAGGATGTGAGAAAAATTCTCCATCATTTCATCCCTCTGTCGTGGGAGAGCTTGCTCAAGCAATAGACTGATAGGATCCTCTGCTTCGTCATTGTTATTTTCTTCTACCTTTGAGGGCTTCTTGCATGTGTGAGAGCCATTTTATTCAAGAGAGACAAGATCGAGACCCTACTTGCTATACTCGGACCTCATCGGGGACATGCACTGAAAAAATGATCAAGAGCAGCCTACTCTAATACCACTGGTCCAGATTATTTTTGACACAAAATGAGATCAGAGATATAATAAAGAAATGAACAAAGATATCGCAGATATTCAATAATATAACATAAATATATCGGAGATGAAACCATAAAAATAGAGATACAGTAATACATGATTTCTATTAATGAAATAAATGTACAAAGACTGTAAAAATACAGAGTGAAAGACTCGCTAGAATGGTGGTAGCTTATCTCTGAGAAGAGATGTGATGGCTACTCGCATTCGCAAGAAGATGATTACAATGAGTCTCTGAAGGCATTTTTACAATAATAAGGAATGAAAAAACCCCTAGGCATCCAAAAACCTAACCCTAGGATATAAAAAGCCAAAATTCATGTGGGCCCCGTTTGGGTAAGTTAGTACATCAACTTCCCGGGGTTGTAACTTTTGCATACGATCTCCATTTTAGGCGTATAATAGCTCATTGGAAAGGTGTCATCAAGGATATTAATTTTGGGGGATCAGTATGAATTTCTATATCATTGAGAACCTCAATCTCTAAAATAACTCATTTAGGCCCTCAAAATGGCCCCGGAAGTTAAAACCTGCTAAAAATAGTAAATTGCCAAAAATGCCAGAAAACTGTTCTGAGCCAGTTGGAAAAGATGGGTGTCCACTGATACCAATATGGATCAATCATCCCTCCATAGTAAGCAACGGTATCTATTGTGTTGAGTTCTAGGGGGAGAGGGAAAAGCGTTTGTTGAATCTGCATCTTAGTGAGCTTCTTGTCTTGTTGGAGACGTTGTGTTGCTCAGTTTGTGGAAGTCTGTCATGAACCTGTTGAGGTTGAGGATATTCAAAAAGTTGAGATACATGAGAGGATGGTGTGCAGAAGGAATATTTGTGATTTTCTGCAATCTTTTCGACCTGCTTCTATTGCATATAAGGCGCTTGGGGCAAGGTTGTAGTGGTTGCAGTGTCCTTTTGTTCTCCTTTTGAACAGATTGTGAAGAAGATGAATTTTTTAGTATGAGACACTACCTTGCAACACTTTTTAGGTGGAACAGTAGTCATAACTACCTCTGGTATTCTATAGATATGACCCCCCAAAGTAACAATGACACTACAGGGTCGAGACTCATAAACAACATGTTGTCTCCACATATATGGCTGGCCCAAGAGCACATCAAAGACATCCAGTGGGGTAACATCACATAATACATCATCCTTGAAGGGTTGGATGTCATATGATAATTGACACTGCTGGTTGACCCAAAGATCGCGTCCTTGTCAAAGCCACCTGATGTTGTATGGTTGTGGGTGTGGTGTTGTCGAAAATCCCAACTGTTTGAAGACCTCTGCTGAGATGAGGTTCTTCTGGCTTTCGCTATCAATAGTAAAATGCAATGGGGTTCCCTTCACCCACATCTGTGAATGAAAAAGGTGCTCCCCCTCTTTAAGATCTATTGGTTCTTCTGGTTGAATTTTTACGGTCATGACAATAGCAGTGGGGTCCGTGTCAATGATCTGTCTTTTACCATTATTTTCACAATCAGATTCTGAATCAGGGTTCAGCTCTTTGTCTTTGATCTCGACCACCAATGATTGTTTTGACCGACATTAATCGGTTTTGTTCCAGGGTATTTTGTGGAACTCGCACCATTTTCCAGTGTCCTTCTTTGTCTTCTCGTGACCCTTCTTTTCCTATGTCTTGGAATGGTTTTTGGGAGACTATTTGTTAGTGTTGTCTTTGTCATACTTTGGTTGTTGCAAATTTACAAATGTGAAATCCTATTTTTTCTGGTGGTTAAATTGCTTCTCAATTTTAAAATCATATCGATAAGCATCACCAAGTGATGAGATGTCCAAAAAATACATTTCAATATGGATGTATTTGTGTAGAGCCCCACGGTATTTCAGAACCAAATGTCACTCAGAGTCTTTGAGACCCAGATTCGTGTGCAAGGTAAGGAAGGTATTGGTGAACTCCAAAACTTCTTGGCCCCTCTCTTGCCACAGTGTGGTCCATCTCATGTACTGGTCCTCATAGTTTCCAACAGGGTAATAATTTTCCTTTACCGCATCCACAAAAAAATCCCAAGTGGGATCAACCCCATATATTTTAGACTCCTCTATGGAACTCTTCTCCCAATAAGTTTCCCACCAATGTTTGACATGGGGGAGAGCTTTAAAGAGTGCAAAGGTGATCTTTTCTTTGTCAGAGAATTTGTGAATAGAGAAATAACCTTCTAGCAGATTTAACCATTTGTCCAGGGCTTCTGCATCTATCTGTCCTTCAAATACATGAATATCAAAATTAACTTTTACCTTGAAAGATAGGTGTCTCCAAAGTGGTCGCTTGATGAAGATGCCCATGTTTCTATCGACAGGCATTGAAGGATGTGGGAAAAATTCTCCATCATTTCGTCCCTCTATCGCGTGAGAGCTTGCTCAAGCAACAGACTTATAGGATCGTCTGCTCCGTCATTTTTATTTTCTTCTTCCATTGAGGGTTTCTTGTGTGTGCAAGAGTGATTTTATTCAAGAGAGACAAGCTTGAAACCCAACTTGCTATACTCATACCTTGTCGGGGAAATGCACTGAAAAATGATCAAGAGCAACCTGCTCTGATACCACTGATCTGGATTATTTTTGGCATGAAATGAGATTAGAGATATAATAAAGAAATGCATAGAGATATCGCAGATATTCAATAATATAACATAAATATATCGAATATGCAACCATAAACAAAGATATAAAGTAATACGCAATTTCTATTAATGAAATAAATGTACAGAGACTGTAAAAATATAGAGTGAAAGACTCGCTAGAATGGTGCTAGCGTATCTCTGAGAAGAGATGTGACGGCTACTCGCATTCACAAGAAGATGATTACAATGATTCTATGAAGTCCTTTTTACAATAATAAGTAATTCCCAAAACCCTATGCATCCAAAAACCTAACCCTAGGAGATGAAACACCAAAAGTCATCTTGGCCTCGTTTGGGTAAGTTAGTACATCAACTTCCTGGGGTCATAACTTTTGCATACGATCTTCGTTTTAGGTGTATAATAGCTCGTTGGAAAGGTGTTGTCGAGGAGATTAATTTTGGGGGCTTAGTATTCCTTCATATATTATTGAGAAGCTTAATCTCTAAAAACCTTCATTTAGGCCCTCAAAATGGCCCCGGAAGTTAAAACCTACTAAAAATAGTAAATTGCC
>CBVK0100097716.1:0-31246 GCA_900067695.1 Picea abies
ACCAATCTTCCAACAATATCTTCAATAACTTTCCAGGTGATGACAAGACATTTCAAAATCCTGTTTTGACAAATAAGCAGTTTTTTCTTTGACCAAAAATTGAAAAGCCACTTAACCTTCTTGCCTTAGTATCTGCCTCAAAAAATAGAAATGGATAATGATCTGTATCCTTTTAATCTTTATATTTCATTTGGAACCCCTCCCAGATGATCTGGAAACATAAATCTCCGATTTGAGAAAAAGATGAGCATTTTGCCAGTTTCTGCATTTTTGGTGGCTTACAGGTAAAAAATAGAGGAGGATTAGCTACCAAAAACAGAGATTTCGACAGCTAACAATGCTTTGAGGGAAACGAATAAGCTGTTGAAAATCCAGAGTTTTCCACAACCTTTCAAAACTGCAGAAATGGATTTTCTTCGATCTACCTACTCTTTAGGACCCTTATTTAGGTTCTCAACAACTTCTGCTAGATCTTTTAAATCGGGATGTGCTCTTGGCTTAGGATTTTTAATCCTTAGTTTGATCCTTAAACCTCTAACCATTTTAAGCAACCTACAATTTTCCTTGAGCAATTTCTTATTCCTTTTTTGTTCCTTTACATGCATTTTAGATAACCTTTCAAAACAATCTCTTACCTCATATGATGTGTTTCTTATAGTTTGGTTTTGGGATTTAATGATCCTCTCAAGCAAATTCATCTCTAATATTTATTTTTTAAACTTTTCAATATTTGATGCTGACTTATTTCCTTTACTTGTTGATGCTTCAAGAATCTCCAAGTCTGGAAACTCTGGTGAAAGAGGTGCTTCTTAAAAGGTATCTTGCTCAGGAACCTCTCCTTCTACTAACTCTAAATCCTCCTCTGAATCTGAATAAGGAAGATTCAAAACGTTTTTACCAGAGGCACTAGTTTTCCCTTCTGTTGCTTGGATCCTCTGCAATTATTGGGGAAATGGCTCTTCTTTTCCTTTTACTGCTCTGTGGTGTTGAAGACTTAGTTGACAAAGTTTTTCTTTTGTCTTTGGGTTGGGGTTCTAGTTCAAATTCACCCCAGAAAAGAAGATACTCCCAACTCTTATCCCTCTTCTGCAATTCTTGAAGCATTATGAGTTTGATAAGATTGTGATGAGAAAGTATACCCTGCACCTTGCTAGGTATGTCCTGGACCCGGTGTGTCATTTTTTTCAAGATTCTGTGAAGGTAGAAGCGCAGATTCAAAGGACATCTACCTGTGAAATTGTTCATGAGCTTGAAATGGTAGAACATTACTCTACCATATCTACCTTCACATGTTATGTATACCTGTATGGCGTTGAGAAAGTGTTTCCACTTTTCTTCCAAGTAGGATTTAGGGATGTCTTTCTTCAAAGTAATACATTTGTGTTGAGGCTTGAGATAAGACCTGAACTCAATGTCTTTGGTAGTGGTTGACTTGAACCATCTTTCACCAGTCTTAGGCATCTATGTTGTTGTTGCAATGATCGCTTCATGAACCTGTACCTCAATTGTTCCAACTTTGGCCTTGGCTCCATCAAAGGTCAATGCAAAAGCCTCAGCAACACCTTGATGAAACCCTTAGAGTTTTAAACAAAACCTGTAGCAACATGCATCCCTGAACATATGGAAAATCTCAGGGTGAGATTCTAGATATGTTATGTCATTGAGCTCCTTCCTGAGCGGAGCTCCTCCCTTCTTCATCTGCAAAACAAAAATCAATACTTGCAAAAATCGGGTTTGGGCAGACACAGTGGCACTGATAGAGGGAAAAAACAAAATTCAAACAGAGGAAGGATCTGTAATATGGGGGAAATATTTGGATGATATTTTTTTATAACAAACCCTTAATTATAGAATGCAAATCAAATCATAATGATGGCTGCATCATTCAATCAAGACATACACCATGTGATAGATCAGGTAAAACAAATGATACGAGCTTATGGTGATCAGATTTATTAGCTTAGGGTTAAATAGATCTCACCAAATAATCATATCAGACAAATAATCACTTGCCCAGATCGTATCATGATTCACTTTAGTCAATTTCAGCATCACTTGAGATGATGATGCTATGTACTGTTGGCTGTTTAAGAGTCTGACAGGACAGTCTGACCGTTAACTGAATCTATGCTTTCAACAACTTAGAGCACCTTGCACATGATGTTTTAGCTACTGAAAGCGACAACTTTCGGTAGCTTAGAATGATTTGAAAAATAGCCCTTAGCTACCGAAAGTGAAATTTTAGAGTTTTTTCTAATAAAAGTACATACTCATCACTTTTTGAAAAGATAAGTCTAAAGCTCATCTTAAAGACATTTAACTCAAAAATATTTCATCTAATGATCCATCCTGTCACCTAATGACCATAATTTGGGAAACATTATTTCAAGAGACAATAAGACCGACAAACTAGGAACTCCATCATGAGACCCACCAATCATATCTGAATCATTAGGTCTCCTATCATTATAGGATACTAACACTCCCTATCCCCTACCATCTATAATATCAATAACCCATATCCCATTAACAACTAATAGAACCCTTGGTATCTATAAATACATATAATCTCTAATCCTTACACCTTCTATTGCATCTAACTAAAATAACAATGGATTCCTATACCCTTTGATCCATAACACTATAACCCATTACAATAACCCCAACAAAAATAATCACTTCTACGGTACATTATAACCCATAATATAAGACATAACCACTACAACTCCTAATCCCTAAAACTTATAACACCTATAAAACTTATACTTAGCTTGCACCTCAAGAAATTAATGATATAAAGAATGGTAAGGGAATGGCACTTCTAACTAACAAAACAAAACCCCAAAAACTTCATAACACCTCAGACCAAAGGAACAAAGTTCAGATTATAAAAATATCACAATTGGTTTTCACGAAAGCTATAAGTTGTTTAATTTTGATCAATGGAGGATACCAAAAATATTAGGTCACAATCAACAATGTCCCATTTGCAAGCTAATCCCTTTAGTCCACCAATATCAATGGTATGAGTTTAGTCATCACAATGTTGGTTAAAAGTCCCGTCCCATCCATCATAATAGATTTGTGTACTTTTTTTTTTATGGAACCTAAACTTGGACAATCATTACAAGATTTCAAAGGAAATATTACCAAAGAAACAACTAAGCAAAATTTCTGACACAATGTCTTGTTGAAATGATTTTTATTTTTTTTAATGTTCATTATTAATTACAGACATTGTTTCACCCATAACTAGGATTGTATGTACATCACACTAACATCTAAAATAATATATTATTATGTTTATTATAACATTAAAAGAGAGGTTGTCATATTAATTACTACTTTAACATATATATAACAAGCAACTTTGATAGCATCCCAAATGAGACAACATATTAAAACACTAGTATGAGCATTTTGGCATCATAAGTAGAGACCCAAAACATTCCTAACATGCCTCATTTTCCATAAGATCTCCTTTTGGTCACATGGTTCTCCATAATAACTTAAAATAACTAAACAAATAAAACCTTTGATTAAATTTTTTAACAAATATTAGTTTTTAAATGTCAATTATTATTTTATGTTAATAACCTAGATTACATAGCCCAATAACCTTTAACAACTCTTAACCTACTAACCCACAACCTAGATGATCATCCTCGACCTAAAGATCAGGTGAACAGGCCGGTAACCTTTCCAACGGTGTCGACTAGAGGACCAAGTAAATAATTACATTGCCGAGTTTTTTTTTAATATTAATGAACTACTTCAATGATATTTAAAAATTGGCCATATAAATGTAATATTTTTTATTTTTTTAGGTGACGGCCCCTCACAATAGCATCCACACTGTGGGTACAAGACTATACGTACTCGACGTGAAAGGATTGAAACAACATCATCTGTTGAAGAGAACCCAGTAAATGAAGACATGGACATTGATGATTTGCTTAAGAACTGGAAAGCAAAAAAGAAGTCTAAAATAAATTCATGATGTCATGTAATAATTTTATAAGACAATTAGATGTACATTATATAGCTGATAATATACACAAGGCTATTTCTATGGCTTGTCTATATCTGTGAATGTAATTTTGTTATACACTTAATGATAATCTCAACTTCTCTGAATGATGCAACTTCCAAAATCTTGTGACATGATATATGCAACTTTGAAAGTCTTGTGACATGTTTCATTGTGTCTCACATGACAAAGAGCATTACCATTATTTTCGTTGTGTCCTTTCATTGTGTCATGGACATGGTGTTTTATGTTTAAGAAGAGATCTTAGTGACTGCCAGTCCACTTTAGAGTCCCAAAATAAATTTTAGAACCTATCTCTGATCTAGAGGTGAAGATGGCAATAACATACAAAATGTTTTTATTCTATGCATCCAATTATCATAGTTTGTGGATATGTCAACCTTTGATAACAAAGTTCTTAAACTTTCTTTTATGAAGAGGGCATCCGTTTTTTACAATGTGAAATCCAAAATAAAGAGGTATATGAAGGCATTTATGCATAGGAGGGTAATAACCTTATTGGATTTGTGTAGGAATAAAAATGTCCCACTGTCTGTTCCATGGAAAATATTGCACTGACATATTAAGATGGTAGTAAGGAATAATTTGGAGGGGGAGTGGTCCATAGAAATTCCAATTTTCTAAATTCCTATTTATAGGTGGGAAGGGGGAAATGTGATCATTGGGAATTGAAATTGTATTTAGCAAAGAACTAGTATTCGAGTAATAATTAGGGTTGCATTTTGGGAAAGCTTAATTACATGTGACCAAATCGATGAAAAGCATGAAACTATAAGCTGTAGTTCTTACTTAATTTTGTGTAGCTTTTCTTGGTGCTGCTGGTATATTGTGGACATTAATATAATTTCTTTATTTCTTAGTCTCAAGAATTAGGGCCATTTTTTCTAAACAATGGCCTTAGGCGATTAACCTTTACCCTCATCCATCATCATCATTGTCTTCTACCTGAAAATCCTTTTCTTGTTATTGTTTGAAGTGGGGATGAATTTCTATGATTACAACTCCTATATTTGTTGCCTCTGAGCTATTGTGCCAGGCTTGATTCATACGTGAATATTGATTTCATATTTACATGCAAAGTCAGATGGTTTCTTTACAACCACTACCTCTATTAGTTTCTGGGGATTCTTGCCCAAAATAATTTTGGTTCAAAATTTTTTGCAAAGGTCCTGTGGTTGACAAGCTTGGTAAGAACCTTCACTTTTGTTAGCTCCGTATTCCTTGCTCAAATTTGCTAGCTATATAGGAGTCTAGTGAGTCTATATGGCTCTAGGTCATTTAGTGTGTATGTTTTCCATACAAATGAAATTTCCATGGTGATTCCCCAAGTTTCCATCTGGTCTTAAAGGTTTGCAGAAGATACATACTAATCTATACTCCCTACTAATATCTGAAGAAATAGGAAGTGCTCCAATCCTATCCATTAACTTTCCATTCAAATTCATTGGCTAGGTGAATGACTACTACACATTTCATGAGAGTTGTTGATTGCAAATTAGTGAACAAATAATCCAATTTTCCAGTATCCAATGGAATAGGTTTTCTGGTAACATGGCAATATTGTCCTAGTAGTTCAACAACTAAATATAGAAATGATTTTCTTGAACCAGTTGCATGTGCCTGCAAGAAACCCAGTGACTGAGGATAGAGTTCTTCTGGGGTCTTATCCTTAGATTTTCAATACAATCTTCCTCGTGGATAACAGTTGGTACGATAAAAATGGTTTTTTTGACTTGGTGACAACTGAGAACCACCAAGGCACTTGAAACTGCATACATCCATTCTCTAACGTTGACATGATATTTCCATGTTGATGTAAGATGACTGCAACAAAGTATGAATTCCTAAAATATGATGCACTAGATACATATGGTTAAGATGGATTTTGATTATGCATGGGGTGCTCAAGCATGGGATGATATTTTATTCGGTAGACTCCATATCTAATCTTCTTTCACAATGTATTCCAAAGGTTAAAACACCCTTAGAGTGTACATGGTTATTTCCTCATAGATGTTTAGCTATTATTCACTCATTTAACCTTTTAATGTTTTTGAAAAATGCAAGTTTGAAGGGTGGTCACCTCCACAATCCAAAACACATTTCTGAAAAGGTATAAATCATTTTCTTCTCTTGCGTCATGAAATTTTCCTTCATTTCCTTGTATACTTAAATTCAAAACTGGAAAAAATGACACATAACGTGCATAACACATAATTTTTTTATGACTGGGAGTAATAGTAATTTTGCATATTCATAAACAAAAAATGAGAGTTATCTTTTAACAAAAATTGGTCCAAGAGATTGGTCATGTAAGAGAAAATTTCCATTGAACCACAACCATCTAGTGTAGATAGCACCACCAACCTAGGCTATGAGGCCACCATGGTGAAAAAACCAAGCAATAAGATTCTATATTTCTCATCCCAACCTTTCTACTCACATTCTTACCTAACCTTCTCAACACAAATAATTACAAGAATCTGATTCATCCCGCAATAGATAAGGAACTCTCTTCCAGTACTCGGAGTAATAGTAATTTTGCATAAATGGAATATTTACACCAAGCCCTATAAATGGAATATTTACAAAAAAATATAATATGGATGTTATTAAGAGGTTTGGCACACTAGGTATGGATATCAAGGACTTAACCATGATCCAAGGACAATCACTAGTGCCTAAAGAATATTTCTAGGGTTCATGGTTGTATGTCCCACCTATGGATTTTGTACTATCATTATGAGTGATTACAATGTTGTCAGTGTCCAAACCAATCAAAATTATGAATGGCCTATTTGTAAGAATCCCTACCTTCTCCTTGCACAGTAAATAAATAGAATAATAGATTAAGACTTCAATTTCTTATTGTAAAACCTCCTATCTTATCATAGTTTAATTCTTTAATCATTATAGGAGTGACATTTTCACAAAGTCTCTTACATAAGTGAAGTTTTCCAAACTTTGATCTATGTTAGGTGTTTAATAAGTTGTCATTAAGGGGGGATATGCTCTAATGCCTCTTTATTTCTCCTATTGTATCACCTTTGTAAATCCTTCAAACATATCCTAGGTTGTTCTTAAGGGGGTATGTTGGGATATTTCGATACGTAGGACTTATTTAGTATAAAATTGGTCTAATGTGTCTTTATCCTAACATGGATAAGACCTTGAATCCCATCATGGGTGAAAAAATTATCCTAATTGCATATGTATCCCACTTGGTGGCTAAATATTCTCTTTAAAGGATGGATGTAATGGTTTAAGACCCCATTTTATCCCATGAACCCTCAAATATTCATTTAGTTGATATGTCTCTTTTTTCACTACTTTACCATGGTCAAGACACAAAGATCCATCCTTGGTATGAAAAAACTACTATAGGCACCCATATCCCATTTTGAGATCAAAGATCCTTTTTAGAGGTCCTATGTGGTGATTTGAGTCCATGTTCATGGACAATATCCTTAAAATATTTATATATGACTTGAGTCCCTTTATTTTCTCTCCTTGTCATGGTTATGAACCCTAGAATTATCCTTGGTGCATGAAACCACCTAAGGTCATAGATATCCCAATTGGAGGCCAAATATACCCTTGAAAGAAACTTTGTAGTGGTTCAAGGACATGTTCATGGTTCATGAGAAGTAAAAGTTTCATTTAGATCTTAAGACCCTTTATTTTCTCGCATGACCATGGTCATAGTCTCCAAATCCATCCAATGCATCTAATATTTTCTAATATTTCCCAAATGTCATTCATATGTTAAATATTATAATCCCTAAAATACTAATTTAGATCATACAACCCTTGTTTTCCTTCATTGACCATGGTCAAAGCCTTGAGACCCATGCCTGGTATGCAAATTCTCTTAATGATGTCTATATCCCACCAAGAGGCCAATGATTTGAGTTTGTATGGTGGTTTGAGTGTGTTTTCATGGAATAGGGCCCTAGAAGCTTCATTTACAACCAAATATGTGAGATCCATATCTTTTATGTAAAGCCTCCTAAAAGTACCAATATCGCGCTCAAGGACAAAGTTAATTTCTAATTTTTTTTTTAGTTGTTTGAAGAATATTCCATGTCCCATAAGACTAGTTACACTCATTTATGGATTAAGGACCTTATTTTCATCCCCTAATCATGGTCAGGGCATGAAGACCCATCCCGGCTACACAAAAAATCCTAATGGAAACCCTTTCTCATTCATATGAAAAATATCCCCTTTAAAGGGATGATGCTGTAGTTAAAGGCTTTGATCATAATTTATGGATTAAGGACCCTATTTTCATCACCTAATCATGGTAAAGGCCCAAACATAAATCCCTACTACACAAAAAATCCTAATGGAAACTTCATCCAATTCTTATGCAAAAGATCCCCTTTAAATGTCTCATGTTGTAGTTCATGGCTTTAATCATGGCCTATTAACCCAATAATATTTTTTCAAGGCCTAATTCCTTGGATTTATCCCCCAAGCATGGTTAAATCCTTCATATCCATCTTTGATACACAAAATATTATAACAATACCCATATCTCACTCAAAGGTTTATGATTCCCTTTAGACAACATGTTATGTGGTTTAGGGCATTGATTATGTCCCTTAATCCCTAAAGGATTCATAAATAACCTAAGGGCCTTATTTTCCTCACTTGACCATGGCTAATTACTTAATGCACATGTCCCTAATGCAAAATATTTCATAATGGTACAAATATTCAACTTGGAGGCCAAATATTTAAACTAAAGGGATTATGTTGAAGGTGATGTTCATGGATATTGAGCCTTACAAATCCATTTATGGAATAAGGCCCTTATTGTGCTCCCTTTGTTATGGTAAAGTCCTTGAGACCCATTCCTACTATGAAAAAACTCATTATTATACCCATATCCTACTTAGATGAAAACGATTCACTTTAAAGGAACTATGATGTAGTTTGAGGCCTTGATCATGGCCTATTAGATCAAGAATATTAAATTATGTCCTAATTCCCTTGACTTCTAACCCAACCATGGTCAAGGCTCTAGTACCCATACCTAATGCACAAAACCTTCTAATGGCATCCACATACCACTCTAATGATAATGATATCTTATATAGGGCATGTTTTCTGGTTTGTGGCATTGTCCATGGCCTTTGTAGGTCCCCGAAAGATTCATTTAGAGCCTAAGGGATTTATTGTCTTCTCATGCACATTATCAAAGCATTGAGACCTATCCCAATTATCCAAGGAATTATAGGAGAAACCATGTTCCACTTGGAGGATATGGTAATATTAATTTTAAAATGGTAATATTAATATTAATATTAAAATTGCAGCCTAAAATATTAATATTAGAGGCAGACTACAGAGACTTGTATGGGATAAATCATAGTGAATGATAGTGTTTTTAATGCCATATTAACATAATCGATTATTCTTGAATAAGTGAAACTAGTTTTTTCCTTCATATTCATAACTATATGAAGTTGTTGATTAGAGATTATTTTGTAACCAATATGAAGATGTCTAATATTGATGTAAGTTCTTATATTTGATAATTCATTGGTATTAGCATCAAGACTTAATGGTGTCCACCCTTTGGAGGTTTTGACATGTATAAATGTTATGCATTATTGATTCACATGTTCAATGGCCTATTGATTGATGGGTTGTTTACCTAGAAGGTTAAGAGGTTGATAGATTGATGATCCTTACCTTTATTTAGTGTATATGGGTTTAAATGTATTAACCTTGTTTCTAAGGATTGTCATGTTTAAAAATGAAGATACCTTTCATCCACGATGTTGTAGATGTATGGTAAGAGAAATTTGTCTTAGGGATACTATGAATGAGTTTGATTGATGTTAAACCAATAATATTTGGTGGTATATTTGTATTGTTAACAAGAATTAGTTGTAACCACCCTTGAGTGTCATGTATGCATTGAATGAGTAGACCTCTTATTTATGTAGAGTGAAGTTATTATTCATGAATAGGATTGTATGTGTCCATTAATTTGAATGCATGTCTATTGATATGAATGCATGGATGTGTTTAATTGTTTAACATGAAATTTTACTTGTTATGCTTTGGATAATACCATTTTACATGAAGTACAATTGAACATGAAATTGTACTTCATAATGAGTAGGTATGAAATGATCATATAGCAAGTGTGTAATAGTGTTATGTATGACATGGTATAATACATATTTTCTCTTTTTGTTAGCTACCATATGAAAGAGAGAAACATATTTTAACTATGCCTTTGAAACTTATCATGTGAATGATTGTGAACTTTCATATAATAGACTAGTCTTAAGTCTATTATGGTAATATTTTTTTTTCACACAAGAAAGGGGTTTATATATAAAAACTAGTGGTATAACCACTGTAGAGAAAACTTACATAATTCAGCCCTGCGATCAGTGCGGGAGCTTTGAGATTACAAAAGGGGTTGCCATGCAATAAATTCCTATAATTCTCATAACAACAGAGAGTAAAAAATATAACTAAACTCAGAATAAGAATCATCTTACAATGCAATTGTCTGAGTTGCATAAGGGCCTATACTCCAACTTACAAAGAAGAGAACCAAAGATCCAAAAATAAGTAATTCCAGGAAAGAGGAATTCAGGATTAAACCTTCCGACCCGAGATGGAGGAACTTGTGCTCGTGGTCACCTTCCCCCTGCATTTGTTTGGTGGCTCTGTCCTGCAGCTTGAATTTCCATCTTTTCAATTCTTGGTTCCAGATCAAAAATTTTTCCGTTAGCTTGTTGCATTGTGTAGGTGAGAGATTCTACCACTTCCTTTGTTAGATGGATTAGATATTCCTCCATCATTTCAAACCTCTGACCTCCTTCTTCATCAAGATGGAGCAATAATCCTCTATGCATGCTAAGCGTGCGTTTCAACCTACGAATTTCGAGTTCCAGGGAAGGCGAGGGATTAGGGGGGGTTGCTGAGTTAGAACTGGACTCCATTGTGAGAGCGATGGAAAAAGACTAGGAGGGAGGCCTGGACAAGGAAAACGGGTAGAGACTAACCAGGGGAAAGATTGGGAGCTCAAGCTAGGTAAGAAACTAGAAAGAATTGGGAAGGCAAGATGAGTAGGAGTAGTTTTCCACCTTCTTGAATTTAATGGTATCTTGTTCGTGCACCACCATGGGAAGAGGGGGGCCTCACGCGAGTGCCATGCAGGAGGGATAAGAGATCTATGTGGAGGTGTAGGAGGGACGTGAGGTGAAGGACAGGGAGGGCAAGGGGAGGGGAGGGGATACGAACAGTGAAGATAAGTACTGTCGCATGAGATAAGGGACAAATAAGGGAGGTGGAGGAGGGATGCCATGAGTATGATGTCGGGAGGGAACGAAGGACACTTTCCCCAGGAGGCCCAGCTGAGCGCTCACCGGGTGTCGCTAAGGGAGATGGACAAAAACCAAATTTCCATTTAGGGAGAGATGACCCCTTCTCAAGTGGGTGGTGGCTTTGGCAACTTGATAGGCTTTGGCGTTGAGATGACAAAGCACATGAAAGAAGTCAATTTTTTGGAAAGAGTTGGAGAGACGCATGATTTTATTGACAATGTGGTGCAGATTCATTTGAGTAGGCAAGCTGTTGGTGACCATAGCTTGGATTAAAATCCAAGATTCACCTATCACCATTATTTCTTTGATTTCTAGCTTCCGGGCTTGGATAAGTCCTTGCCAAAGGCTTAGAGATTTTTCTATATTATTGGATTCGACTCCAAGCCCCCAAGAGTAGTCTAATTCCCATAGTTCATCATATTTCGTGATCCTCGGTGAGAGGAGGGGGGGCTTTGAGGTCTGGAGCGAGGCTATGGATCCAATCTTTATTAGGGAAGTTGAGAGAAGGGAGTTGGTGTAAGGGAAAAGGTAGGGGAGGAAGTCTCCCAATAGGGCTTTGGCTTTGCAAGAAATGATGTCGGGCGAAGCGGTCATATTTCTGAAGATTTTGGAGTTTCTTTTGAGCCAAATTTTCCAAAGGATGAATTTAGGGAGGGACATGCAACAACACTTGATTTGAGGGTTGTCCTTGAGAGGGAAAGGATAGAAGGTGGCCCTAGTTTTTAGAAGAGTGGGTATGTCAAGAGGGAGTTGGTCAGAAGGGATCGCTCCTGGCAGGGCATGCTGCCAGAATTCTTTTGCAAAGGGGAAATTCAGGAGCAGATGGTCAGTAGATTCTTCATGGATTTGATAGAGAGGGCATCAGATTCTAGGTTTAGTGACTCAGAGCAGTCCTAGTGCTTCGACTTCATTAATTGTCTGTTAAATTATTAGTAATGGAGCACACATCAATTAAAAAATTATTATGGTAATATTAATATTATCGTCACAATTGCGACGCCAACCTTAATTGCTGCGACAGTTTTTTTGTATAAACAATGAAAAGATGTCGTTTCTTGTGCAACGACAAATTCAATTGTTGCGACAGTTGTGCTATATAAAAATGAAAATTTCTCGTCGCCTGTGTGACGACAACTTCAATTGTTGCAACAGTTGTGCTATATAAAAATGAAAATTTGTCATTG
The DNA here is from genome assembly GCA_900067695.1 of Picea abies. Lineage (NCBI taxonomy): Eukaryota > Viridiplantae > Streptophyta > Pinopsida > Pinales > Pinaceae > Picea > Picea abies. The sequence goes on from CBVK0100097716.1 coordinate 12,594, forward strand.
CACGTGCAACAACAACTTCAATTGTTGCGACAGTTTTGCTATATAAAAATGAAAAGTTGTTGTCACACGTGCGATGACAACTTCAATTGTTACGACTGTTTTGCTATATAAAAATGAAAAGTTGTTGTTGCACGTGCAATGACAACTTCAATTGATGCAACGGTTTTGTTATATAAACAACAAAAATTTGTCATCGCACACACAACGACAACTTCAATTGATGTGATGGTTTTGCTTTGTAAACAAGGAAAAGTTGTCGAAAAGTTGTCGTCGCCAGTGCGACGACCGATTAAATTATTGCGAAATTTTTGCTATATAAACCACGAAAGTTGTTGTCGCAATGAGCATCGCAATTGAGATGAAATGTTGGTTTCACATAGTTTGCCTATATTATCGTATTGGTGATGATATTTCCTTTTTTGTTGCAATTTCCTATGCTGTCTCTCTTGCGACGTTTGTTCAAGTTTGTCACAATTTCCACGTGACATAAAATGACGTTTCAAAGAATCTTGATTCATTGCAATGTCAATGACATAACATCGCAAGAGCGTCGAAACAACCATCACAAAATTACCCAAATATGCTAGTGCTCCAAACCCACCTCCCTGGCCTCTTCCAGGTCCTTGGGGGGTTTCATTTATTCTGAATGTTGTCTGGTATAATCTGTCAGCAAGTGTGTCCAACGCTCTACATTCATTTGCAGCTTGGGTCATAGATGTGAAGAACTCACAATGTATTTCATTAGGCACGATCGTGTACTTCTTCATAATAGGACACTACCTCGGTGCATGCCCATGTGTCCGAAAAATATCATAATACTTAGTTGGTTGAGATGTTTGAGTGCCTGGGAAGGTATGGCATAGCCTTGGTGTATGGAATGGCGGAGTTGCAAATACTTGCACAACTCCTCCCCTTGGTCATGGAGATGGTCCCATTGGATTGTGAGGAGGTCCCATTCCCCTCATGCATGAACATTCATTTTCCAGATGCCCTTTTGTGTAGCATCTTATGCACCAAACCTAAGGTTATGCTGGTCTTTATATGGTTAATTATTAAATATTCTCTGTTAATGCCAAAATTTTTCCTTGTATTTGCAACAAATTTTCATCTACATGAGGCATGATCATCCTTAGACTCCCTAGATAACCTGCCATGGATTCGATCTTAATCAATTGTTCCAAGGCATATGTTAATGTGGATATATTTTATTGTGTTAACAGAATTCTCGTCAGAGGTAGTAATCCTTGGATGTACCATTCCCTCTAGTGATCTTCATGAATTGGATGTTCTAATCTCCCAATAGAATATTTAAATTTCTAACTATACTCCCAAGCAGATTCTCCTTATCTTTGTTGAATCTCTTACAACTCAAAGATATATTGTTTCTTTGAATAAGGAATATTAAATTCAACGATGAAATTCAAACAAAATTGGTCAAGGGTGAACGCTTTTTCTTTCACCCCTGGTTCAATAGCCTTCATGTACCATTTGAGGGCACGACCCCTCAAGGTAGTTTGAAACTCTACTACCTTTTTTGCATCGAGAGTCCCTCTGGATATCTAGATGGCTTCACATAGGAACCAATGTTTCTCTACATCCTCGTCCCCTTTACCCCAGAATTATGGGTATCTGGTGATCAATCCTCCCATATTTCCAGCCATTTTGGGTCTCACTATTCCTATTAGAATGAAACCTAATGGTCCTAGTTGCGATATACCTGGGGATCCCAATATCCTCCCAGAGTTTACATTTACAGACTGTGGCTGACTAATTGGATTCGATGGAATAGAAATATCACAAGTAGGTGCTGTAGAATTTACCACGGGTATAGAGGACACCTGGGGGACAGGTGATTCAAGGCTAGTTCCATTGACTTCTGGGTAGGTTTATTTGATTTGTGGGGTCTCATTTTCTTCCTCTGGAGCAACCTTGTCATCCTGATTCTCGATGTTTCCTGATATTGGAGATGAATCTTCTTGGTCTCCTGCAAGGTCTAGACCTGCTTCGTCTTCCCTTGCTTCTCCACACTCTTCTTCTCATTCGCCCACCTAGGGACTTCATCCTCTCTACGCTTCTCTCTATTGTAATATTGGACTGGCCAATCTCTCTTATCTTCTTACCTTCCTCAATTCTTCCTTCTTTCTTTCATTTGTTCCTCTTGATCTGATTTCTTTCCACAACACCTCATACTGCTTTGCTTCTTTCTTTACCTTTCCACACCACCACTTCCCAACAATGGAGGCTCTCCTTAAGGCTTGCTCATTTCTTTTGTTTGTTTCTTGATCTTCCCCCATTTTTCAAAGAACCCTTTCCCATTATCATGTGATTATCCTACCTCAAAATTACCCTACCCCAAGTGTAGGTGTTTAGGTTTCCATCTTAGTCGAGGGAATATTAATCATCCCCTCCTCCATCAAGAATTCTTAGATCCACAGGGGAATATCCCTCAACAGTCTTCCTCTTGCACCTTTCTTGAAAATTTCTTCCACCCATGAAACATATTGGTGATTCTCAGCTGCGAATTCAATGATATATCCCTCTAGAGTCGTATTGACCCAGAAATCAATTGCTTGCATAATATGGTTATCCAACCAATGAAGTATTGTGATCTTTCCTGTATCCAAATAACAGGTCTTCTAAACGTATTATTGGAATTCTGGAGCCTCCTATAGCCTATTTATCCAATGAAATAGTTATTCTGGGAATTTTACCTAGAATATCAAATATTGGTCACTCGATCTTTCTGAATAGAAGACAGACTCTCTTGTAGCATTCACACCTCTACCTCGCAACTCCACTTCCTTCCATATAAAGGCATCACAATTTCATTCCCACCATTGTCGAATCTTAGATCTATAGATCCGTGGAAGCATTCTCCTCATAGGTTCTCTTTTAAAACACAGGTCCCAAAAACAGAACCATTTTGTTGGCACAAAAATGATTAGACTGGGGTCCTTCTCAAGTTACAAACAAAAGGTACCGAAGTAGTCGAGAGCATTGGAATTTTCATCTTCCTGAGAGGGAATAAGTCTCACCCGAAGTGCAGTCGAGATGATAAAGAGAGGGAAGGGTAAGGAGAATACTTAGATAAATCTCTGATGTATCAAGATTCCTGCTAGTCTTGCACAGGATAGGTTAATATTGTAGCATTTTTGAACATTTCCTCACTGATAATAAAGAAACAGAGTTGCATCTCCATTCACAAGGAAGAAATCAAGCATATCAGACATAAAATATAATACATAGTAACACTCAATACTTTTATAAGACTAAATATATACTATATATTCAAAATTTGGGCCTCCAATTATATTAGCATATCAGGTTCTTCTCATAGCTTGAGTCACATATACAGGTAATCAGATGATACTCCCAAACAAGTATGAGACAAGGTTATCTCAGTCCCTTTCTCTTTCTAGCTCTACGATAATACAAAACTCTATTACATTGACAGTCTAGTTCTTGCCCAGATCTCAATATTCAACTAAGCTAACAAGATGAATGATATTAGTAATGACTCTAGCAACAAAAACAACAACAAAAACAACCACAACCTTTCATTAATAACCAACAACATTATTACAATCATCTTGATATCATATATATAATCTGATCTAGGTTTTTTTGGTTGAGAACCCGAGAGTTCTCTCTTCTTCTTGATATTTTTGCAACTTCTTTCTTCAAAATTGATGTTGCACTGTCCTTCCAACCATTTTTTTTTTCTTCCTTTACTCCGTTGTCTAGCTCCTCAGCAGCTTGCACAACTTCTGGTCACCAAAATGAAATTGCAGGATAACTTGCACAACTTCTATTCACCAAAATTAAGGGCCCAACAATGCATTTGTTAAGCCAAAGATGGAAAAAGATGGGAAGAATGATGGAAAAATATGGGAAATGAACTAAGTCCCCACAATATGTATGCATGTTCCCAACTTGACACTTGTCATGTTGGGAGCTACTTTGGCCCACTTGTCCCCAACTTTGGAACTTAAGATAAAATATTTATCCACACTTTATGATTTTAAGAAATATTAATATAATATTCATTTTTGGCTTAAGCTCCCGAGATTATCCCTTTTCCTTGACTTTTAGGCCCCTCCCTTTCCCTAACCAGTGGATTTTAGTCCCCCATCTATTTTATCGTGGTCGGTCTGTGTTCAACGATGTATTTTATATTATTTATGAGACATATACAAAAATAGGCGCACTGGCCTTTAACATCTAGTCTCTCCGGCCTAATAAAAACATAAGCATCCTAGCTTATAATAACTGGCTCACCATCCTATAAAACGCAACATATTCACAAAAGGCTCCCTATTCTCAAAATCATGTGCACTCAAGTTGCTACACGCGGTATCGAGGAATGTGCACACTTCATCATTTTACTGCGCAATACAAGTGCACTCTATGCCATGAAATGTGCATACAAAATGATATCAAACAACTCACCAGCTTAAGTACATTTTCATTTACATTACAATTGGGTTCGACCTAGGGATATTACAACCCGCATGCTTCATTCTACAGAAAATCCTTCCAACCTTAGTCACATATATCCTTCATTCACTAGAGATCCTCATAGTATCTTTCCAATAATATAATCCCTGAAAAAAATATCACAACCTCATAACAATGCACTTTGCAGCATCACAAGCCTTTTTCCCTTCATAGTGCACCTTAAGAACAAGAAGTATCCCAAGAAAAACCCTTTAGACTTCACTTGCACACCTTTAGATCCCAAAGAGACACCCCAACTCCTTTAGATAACCTTAGATCACTTATGCATAGCTCATATTTGATCTCTTGCTTGGTTTCACTACAAATGCACACATCTATCCTATATGTATAGTAATTCTGTTCCCTCTTTCAAGGCCAACCTGTAAAGATTGGTTGAGCCGACCTCAATTTTCTAGATGGGTTGTTGGATGGAAAAATCCATATCTCCTCATTCCTAGGGAGTTAGAGGGGATGCCATATATTGTTGGAAATGTATAAAAATAATCTTTCCAACCATATAACTTGTGTTCCCATTTGAGATAGGAATGCAGGGTAAAAATTCCTTAAGAAATAGGGTATCCAAACTGATCATCAAAAATTCAAAAATAATACTTTCAACAATATCCATCTTGCAATATTTATCTTGGACATATATAGGCTTGTAATATTATATTGGAAATGTGTAGGCTCCCCCTGTCATTGACATCAATGAAAAAATATTTCCAACAACACTAAGTCTCTGGAGAATTGGGAAGCCCCACCAGATTGTATGGTGAAACTAAATTTTCAGTGGACCTCGAAAGGAAACCCAAGCTTAGTTGGGGTGGGGGGATTTCTTATGTAACTCTTCGATGCAGATAAAGGTAATATGTGCAACAATGTTGGGCCTTAATTATAATAATGGAGTGGAACTGGGAGGATTAGTAACATGACTGAGAATAATGCAGGACTAGAGATTTAATGCACTAATGGTTGAGGTTGATTCACAATTACTCATTTTTAGCACTGAATAGATTGGTGAATGGGATCAACCTAGATAAAATATCTAAGAATTGGCACTTATCCTTTGGCCTCTCCCAAGTAGAAGAATTAATTATATAAATCCTGTTATTTATACTCACAGATGTAAGGAGGAAGGCCGATGCTCTGGCTGATTATTTGGAAATGAAGGGGTGGCCCTCACCAATAGATGCGCAATATGGAAATGGACTGAGAAAATCCCTCTATATCTCAAAAAGGAATGTGAATGCATAAATGAATTGAAAAACCACCATGTCATTTGGGTGCAAACAAGTGGGGAGGTGTATGTACATGTTTCCTTCCTAGCCACCACTTTTATCAGTTATGAGGGTGAGACATGGGAGGCTACACTACAATTTGAAGTTAATGTGTCATCTTGTTTCGCAAGAGAGAGGGATGAAAGGTAGAGGCATTCATGGTACATCACCCCCCTTCCAACTTGAGGTCTTCATGGTATTCATGAGGTATATGGGAGGAATGCAATGGTTAATGGGGTGGATTTGTTATCATGGAGGATGGTACCATGAAGGAGGTTGAGAATTATTTCAGGAGGAGGAAGGATTCAATTGTTCCAGATATGATGGGCCTCAAGAGAAATCAACGCTTATTTCTATATGAATAAGTTGGAGAAGGAATGGTTAGTGCAATAGGGAAATGGGAAATATTATGGATAAATCCTAGTGTGGTCCATCTCCCATCTAGTGAAGACCACATCTCGTCTGGTGAAGGCAAACTCCCATTTGGTTGGTTCGTGGAGGGCATACCAGTAGGGTTTGTGATCTAGATTTATGAACATACCGAAATGAATAACATATTGAATACAATAGCATAAAGATATGGAGAACAACAACATATATATAGTGAACAATAACTTCTATTGAATAAAGAAAACAGGTTGAAACTATAAAACTGCAGAACTAAAAACAACTTGCTTGAATAGTGGTAGCTATCTCTAAGAAGATATGTGGTTATTGTTAGTGCTAGAAGTTAACCCAAGACTGTTATTGAGTCAATCCTAGCACATATTACTTAAAAATGTTGAATAAGGATTTAGAGATGGATATATCTAAGTTGAATGTATTTAATGCTCTAAATTTCAAACCCTAGATTTTAGGTATGGGACTAATTTTCCATATTTTTTGTAATCTTGTTGATATGAATAAGAGCAAATTCAACCCAAGGAGGTGTCATCTATATCTATTTTGAGTATATCAGATCCAAACTTTGAGGATCTAGTTGTTATATCATAGATATATAAAGCTCATGGAAAATCATATGTAAAAGGGGGATCTCTATTTTGGCTTGTGATTATATATCTTAAAGACTGTTCTGGTCTATCTTTCCTATGTAAGGACTTTAGTTGCTAATAAATCTAATGGTTAGTTTATGTGTTCTTCCTTTGTTTATCATTTTCCTTATGTCTTCTAAAACACTATGGTGATGTTATATGATTGTATGACAAATGCTTATGTGCCGAAAAGGTTGCTTAAAAGTATTTTCAGGAATCTTTGCCACATTGGTGTTTCTTTTCTTTAAATATTATTTGGAATGAATTTCTGGATAAAGGTTTATTCTTTTTCTACATAAAGACATTAAGAGACAGGATTGTTGATTGGTGGAATTATCATTTTTTTCTTTCCTTTATCCTAATCACACCACTCAAAGATTTACGTTACTAATCATTAGTTTTATTTACCTGACTTGTTGCATATAAGAAAGTGATATTAACATATCATACCATTAAATCCTTTCAATCGAAGAAATATATATCCATATCAATAGTAGTCTTGAGTAAGATGTGTTAGGCTTGACTCAATAGTACTCTTGAGTTAAATTCTAGCACTAACATATTTGTGCTTGAAGTTAACTTCTACTATGGACATCCATATGAGAAGAATCATTACAATGAGGCTCCAAAGGTATTTTTAACATTACTCATGAATTCAAAAACCCTATACATCCAAAAACCTAACCCTAGGATATGAAATGCCAAAAGTTATGTGAGCCCCGATGGGTAAGTTGGTACCTCAACTTCCCAGGCTCATAAATTTTTCATACATCCTTCTTTTTTAGGCATGTGATGGCCTCTTGGAAATATATTTTTGATACCTACACATTATGTTGTCAAACTGTGACTCCATCTATATTTTGACTATGGAAAGATAAAAAAAATAATGTTTAGGGCTCCAAAACATCCCTGGAAGTACAGAAATATGTATTGACATGAAAACTTCCAAAATAAGCCAGTTGGAATAGGTGGGAGACCACCAATATCCACCTGGATGTTTTGTAGGGATTTAGGATAGAATTGATCCAAGAATGCTTTGATCCATAGGAGAATCTCCCTCAACAATCTTCCTCGAGCACCTTTCTTGAAATTTTCTTTCGCCCCTGAAAAATATTGGTGATTCTTAGATGTGAATTTAATTATATATCCCTCCATAGTCGTATTGACCCAGAAACCAAATGCTTGTGTAATCTGGTGATCCAAATGATGAAGTGTTTTGATCTTCTCTGTATCCCAAGCATAGGTATTATTGATGCATTCTTGGAATTCTAGAGCCTCTTGTAGCGGATCTATCCAATGGAATAGTTCTTTTGGGAATTTTACCCAGAATATCTCATAATGGTCACTCAATCTTTCTAAATAAAAGATAGACTCTCTTGTAGCATTCACACCTCTACCTCGAAAATAAGATTCCTTCCATATAAAGGCGTAACAATTTCATTCCCACTGTTGTCGCAAGAGTTGGTTCTAGGCTATAATAGAGCCAAGCCTTAGCACATTTTAAATGAAATAAATATTTTTGATTGATCAGTCGTAGGAGGATTCTAGAACTAGGTCTGAAATAGGCCTTTCACTCATTTATAGATCAGAAATGAAGAGGCATGACCTGATCTGTTAAATTCATTTCAAAATCATGAGGATGGATAGAATATAGGGGATGAACAAAACTAAAAGAAAAAGCCAAGTATCTAATTCTGATTAACCTGATCTTCCTTTCAATAGAAGAAATAACACCAAACTTCAAATATCTAAACACAGGTCTTGTCTCACTCATAGCAAGACAGAGGAAAAGATATGAACAAATAAAACTTGTAAATAAGGAAAAACAATTAAGATGCAGGTCTTGTTCTACTCACAACAAAACAGAAGAAAAAATGCACTTTAAGGAATGCTTTAAATTAACTACAATATAAGTATCACTGAATTGTAGCCATTACAAGCTAAATTAATGAATGGAAGGAAGAAAGAGAAGTAATGAAATCTTCAGAAACAATAACACAGGAGGAAGACAGAATTAGAAAGTGACAAGGTGTAGAATCTCTTGGCATTATGTTCTATATTTTCTGAAAAGGAATGCATTGCAAACCTAGCCTCCAAAAGGCCCTCGGGTTGTCCCCCCCCCTTTTTCCTCTTCAAGAAGATACAATAATATAAGTCTTCTACCGTCTTTCGAATAACTGAAAAATGATTCGAATTACAAAATAAATCCCCCTATAAATGAATAGGTATCTCATGTAGGTATTGAGGTTGAACTCCTCCCAAAAGATAACAGTAGTTACCATCAATTTCACAAACTTTCTGCCATAGAAAATGGGCCAAACTGCTGAAAACTAGGGCTACGGTTATGGTTCTGTATATCTAGAATCATGACATATTTGTATAAACTGAAAGAGGTTTTTGTGAATATTTTTGTTTTGAGAAAAAACCTCTCTCAGTTCCCTGAGATCCATTTCCATTTTCCCCAGATCTACATTTTACAAACATGTGTCCAAACAGGAAAATATGAGATACGAAAATTAGGGTTCAGAGATGGATTCTTTTATCCCAATATGTGACACCTCTAGGAAAACTGAGAGTGGCTATTGATATATTATGTGTTGGGCACAAAATACTTCAACCATTTCTCAAAATGATACTCCATTCGTTCATAATCATCATTTGAAAATGATGACTCAACATAGTAAAAAACGCCACATTTATGAAAACGAACCTCATGTTTTGGGAAACTTTTGACTGCCTTCCCAAGATCCAAATGAAATTATGAAGACACCACTAGAAATATTAGGATCTGTGTATTTCGATCGACTATTCGAACACGAAAAATGACCTCTCCACGACTCAGAAAATTGAGTTTTTCTAATGCAGTTTTGTAACTGGAAAAAAACCTGCGATTTCGGTGGCTAACAACCTGAAACCATGGGTATCTTAGCCATCGAAAGTCTTGGCTTTTGGAAGCTAACAGTGTGATTTCAGAGCCCCATAAGCCACCGAAAGTCCCGAAACCCTGATTTTGGCTTTCGAGTTTTGGGGAAACGGATCAATGGTCAAAATCTCTATGTCGGCCAAACCCTTGACTGTCGAAAACCCGAAATGGTGATGTGGAATTTATGTAAAACCTTATTATAATGATTTTATTGTTGTTTATTTCATTCTTTTCATGCCTCCTCATGACTTGAATTCTGGGTAAAAACACATCTACACTTTCGGTAGCTAAGGGCATATTAAACCTGAGATTTAGGCTACCGAAAGTCTGCACTTTCGGTAGCTAAACACTATAAATTTTTTCCTCCTAAGCTACCGAAAGCAAAAATTTCAATATTTGTTCCAACATAGGCTCCATCTAGGGATGGTTCTTTCCTACAAAGTGCCAAGAACAATATACCAAGTGCCTTCATCCATTGGGTGACCTGAAATCATCCTTATCAAACTCTGAACCCTGTCACTTTACTTGCACCTTTTCGAAACAAAAAAATGCTTATGCATTCATTGGGCTATGGAGTTGTAATTCTTTAAAACAAAACCACACTGGATTCAAAACTAAACTGAAAACATATTGAAAACCACCACTGTAATCTAATGCTCAAAGTCAAGCTTATTTATATACATCACCTACTCTAACTATTGAAAAATTTCCACTGAGTCAAATGATACAAAAATGCCAGTGAAGCCAATCCAAAAATTTTCTACTTATTTGAAATTTGCTCACACTTTCTTTGAGTATACTGAAAAAGGAAACTGACAACTCCCATATGACCTGTTGTTGATCGTGAATTTTCAAACTTTTCATCGTTTCTTGTGACAAAATATCCATGACATAGCATACTCCTCCATTAAATGAATCTAAAAGGTTAGCAAAAGGATCATGAAAAAATTCATGGTCCTGAGGTTTTAAATAACAACCTTCAACAAAGACTATTGTGTGTTCCAATTTATTTTTCTCAGGATCATCCTGAAAGAGGATATCCAAACATCCTTCATCTGATATGGCATATGTCTGAAGACCGTCATTCTTCCATGAAAAACCTGCAACAAATTGTTCTTGAGAAACAATATTATAATAATCAGTGTACTCATCATATTTAGGTTCAATAGATAACTCAGGAGTGTCATCAGTCAAACAAATGCTCAGAATATTGATCGTGGATTCCTCAAGCATGGGAAATTCTAGTTCTTTCTCTAGCATGATGTCTATCTCAGATTCATACTCCTCCAAATCACAGTCTAAAGCATCCTTGAACAACAAACTTCTTTTAAGATTGTTAAACGTGACAACCACCTCTTTTTCATGAAACAAAATAGAGTCTACAAGATGATCTCCTGGAAGGGAATCATCATAAATAGGTTCATTGACTTCCTGTATAGTTTCATGGCTGTCATCATTTAAAATCAGATTTTCATTAATAATAGAAAAAATTTCACTCACATATTCATGACTGTGTGGATACTGCAAATCTGTGTAAGAAGGAGCTGGATCATAACTGTTCAGGAGTAGATGTATCTCTTCTTCTGTTAAAGGAGGATGTGGTCTATGTAATTTATGGATCAAGTAACTATTGTTTTCTTTCTCTTTTGTAGGTTGACCATGATGTTGAATATCTTCTTCTTGAATATGATCACAAGAGCTATCATATCTTGCTTCTTTATCAACCAACTCTTCTTCATACTGATAATCTTTGTCTACTTGAGAAATTTGTATTGTTTCTTCCTCCTCTTCAAGAGGATTTGTATGATATTTTTGTCTTATGAATTATATATTACAACAATCTTCAAAAGGGATTTCAGCTGAATATATCCTTTTACAATGTTAATGAAAAAGTTTGTGAAAATATTTCAATGAAGGAATACTGGAATGGGGTAAATATTTATACCAGAGCCTATCATCTCTTTCCAATGAAAACATAAATAGCTTCATGAGGACATCTTCGTGATGTACATTTAATTCATCCACGAGCTTGTGGAATTCAAACAAGTGTTGAGCAGTATTGTCGTCCACATATCCTCCAAATTTAGGAAGGACATCCTCCCAAATTTTAATGTCTGGAATAGTGTTTTGAAAACCATAAACATTTGTAAATTCCAGAGGAGAAAACATTGCAACAATCCAAGTAGTGAATGAATTCAACATTTTGAGACCAGTGGAGTCACCCATGAATCATGTAGAGTCTTCGAACCAAGGAGTTTCCAGGTGAATGATCAGAGCCAATTGAATGCCTATCCCTTGTTCACCATCAAGGAATAGATATCAAAAATTTGTCATATCCCAGGGAAGATAGCTTCGTTCCTTCGTCCCTGGAAACGGTGCCATAAAATGTTGTCACAAGAGTTGGTTCTAGGCTGTAATAGAGCCAAGCCTTAACACATTTTAAATGAAATAAATTTTGTTGATTTATCATTCGTATAAGGAATCTAGAACTAGGTCTAAAATAGGCCTTTCAGTCATTTATAGATCGAAAACAAAGAGGCATGAATTCATCTGCTAAATTCATTTCAAAATCATGAGGATGGATAGAAGATAGGGAATGAAAAAAACTGAAATAAAAATCCAGGTATCTAATTCTGATAAATCTGGTGTTCCTTTCAATAGAAGAAATAACACCAAACTTCAAATATCTAAACACGAGTCTTGTCTCACTCATAGAAAGGCAAAGGAAAAGCTATGAACAAATAAAACTTGTAAATAAGGAAAAACAATTAAGATGTAGGTCTTGTTCTACTCATAACAAAACAGAGGAAAAAATGCACTTTAAGGAATGTTTTAAATTAGCTGCAGTAGAAGTATAACTGAATTGTAACCATTACATGCTGAATTAATGAATGGAAGGAAGAAAGAGAAGCAATGGAAACTTAAGAAACAATAACATAGGAAGAAGAAAAAATTAGATAGTGACAAGGTGTAGAATCTCTTGGCATTCTGTTCTATATTTGCTGAAAAGGAGTGCATTACAAACCCAACCTCCAAAAGGCCCTCAGGCTATTCCCCCCCCTTTTTTCCTCTTCAAGAAGATACAATAATGTATGTCTTCTACTCTCTTTACAATAACTAGAAAATGATTTGAATTAAAAAATAAATCCCTCTAGAAATGAACAGGTATCTCATGTAGGTATTGAGGTCAAAATCCTCCCAAAAGATAACAACAGTTACCATGAATTTCAGAAACATTTTTCCATAGAAAATGGGCCAAACTACTGAAAAATGGGGCTGCGGTTATGGTTATGTATCTCTCGAATCGTGATATTTGTATATAAACTAAAAGCCTGTTTTATTCATATGTTTGTTTTGATCAAAAACCTCTCTCAGTTCCCTGATATCCATTTCCATTTGCCCCGGATCTGCATTTTACAAACATGTGTCAAAACAGGAAAATATGAGATCTGAAAATTAGGGCTCGGAGATGGATTCAATTCTCCCAATATGTGACACCTTTAGGAAGAATGAGAGAGGATATTGATCACTGATGTGTTAGGAACCAAATACTTCTACCATTTCTCAAAATGATACTCCAGTCGCTCAGAATGATCATTTGGAAATGATGACTCAACATAGTAAAAAATGTCACATTTCTGAAAACGAACCTCATCTTTCGTGGGACTTTTGATTTCCTTCCCAAGATCCAAATGAAATTATGAAGACACCACTGGAAATATTAGGATATTTTTATGTTGATTGACTATTCGAACGTGGAAAACGACCTCTCCATGGCTAAGAAAATTGAGTTTTTATAAGGCAATTTTGTCACTGGAAAAAAACCTGCGATTTTGGTGGCTAACAGGCTCAAAACAGGGGTTTCTTAGCCACCGGAATTCCTTGATTTCAGAAGCTAACAGTGTGATTTCAGAGCGCCATAAACCACTGAAAGTCCCTAAATGCCAATTTCATCTTTTGAGTTTCGAGGAAATGGAGCAATGGTCAAAATCGCTATGTCGGCCAAACCCCCGACTACTGAAAACCCCAAATGGTGACATGGCATTTATGTAAAACCTTATTATAGTGATTTTATTGTCATTTATTTCATTCTTTTCATGCCTCCTCATGACTTGATTTCTGGGCAAAAACACATCTACACTTTCAGAAGCTAAGGGCATATGAAACCTAAGATTTAAGCTACCGAAAGTCTGCACTTTCGGTAACTAAACACTATAAATTTTTTCCTCCTAAGCTACCGAAAGCCAAAATTTCAATATATGTTCCAACACCCACCATTGTCATTTCTCATATCTATAGATCCGCAGAAGCATTCTCCTCACAAGTTCCCTTTTAAAACACAAGTCCTGACAACGAAACCATTTTGTTGGCACAAAAGTGATTAGACCAGGGTCCTTATCAAGTTACTAACAAAAGGTACAAAAGTATTCTAGAGTGTTGGCATTTTCATCTTCCCGAGAGGGAAGAAGTCTCACCTGAAGAGAAATCGAGACAAGAAAGAGAGGGAAGGGTAAGGAGAATACTTAGATAAATCTTTGACATATCAAGATTCATGTTAGTCTTGTGCAAGATAAATTAAACATGTAGCAGTTCTAAACATTTCCTAACTTATAATAAATAAAAAAAGTTGCTTCTCCATTCACAAGGAAGTAATTAATCATATCATACATAAAATATAATAGAGAGTAACACTCAATACATTCAAAAGACTAAATACACAAGATATATTCAAAATTTGGGTCTCCAATTATATTATCATATCAGGTTCTTCTCATAGTTTGAGTCACATATACAAGTAATTAGATGATACTCCCCAACAAGTATGAGAAAACATTATCTTAGTCCAAGGTTATCTTAGTTCCTTTCTCTTTCCAACTCTATGATAATACAAAACTCTATTACATTGACGGTCTGGTTCTTGCCCAAATCTCAAGATTCAACTAAGATAACAACATGAATGGTAACAATAATGACTCTAGCAACAACAAAAATAATAACCCCAGGATTTCATTAAAAAAAAAAAACCTTATTAAAATCATATCGATCTCATATATATAATCCAATCTAAGTTTTGTTGGTTGAGAACCCGAGAGTTCTCTCTTCTTCTTGATCTTGTTGCAACTTCTTTCTTCAAAACTGATGTTGCGTTGTCCTTCCAACCGCTTTATGTTTCTTCCTTTACTCTGTTGTCCAACTCCTCAGTAGCTTGCACAACTTCTGTTCACCAAAATTAAGCTGCAACATAACTTGTGCAACTTCTATTCATCAAAACAAAGGGCCCAATAGGCTCCAAGGACAATCCTTGACTCGTCCCGAGTCAAATATTCGGCTCTTCCGTGGTCTTTGGGTTGTCCTGTTGTTTACCTTTATCTTCTGCCTCTAAGTTGCTTCCACTTCCCTCTTGAATGATTTCTTGTTTGGCTTCTTCAAACTAAGGGTCCAACTCAGGTACCAATTCTAGGGATCTTTTCCTGACGTCTTGGAAGTTTTCCACTTTGTCCTGCCACTTTATGGAAAGTAGTGAAGCTTCATCAACAAACTACTGGGTGGTGTCTGTAATGCATTCTTTTGGCTTGGACACAACTAGAGAGTTCCATTCTGATTCAACTATGGCATCCACTTAATGCATATGTAGATAAGATGTATGGACTATAGGTCGAAACTCTCTTAGTTATTTCTTAGCCATTGTCTGAGCTTCAAACGGTGCATTTAGATCATTATCCTCCTACTGGATCTTGTCAACTTTTGCTTGTTGTTCCAGTGGATCCAGGGCGTTGGTTTCTTCTTCATTGAGTGATTGCATCTGTAAGTGCAGGTCTTCCAATGTTTGGTTGCGCATCGAAATGATTCCCATCCAATCATTAACCTATTTGAAAATGGTTGTGCACTCTACAGTCCTTTTATGCAAGGTTACTCTTGAATTGTTTCCTTCCAAAACAACTTTTTTCAGTTGCTCTTGTAGCTTCTTGAGTTGTATCTTAGCTTCTCGCTTACTATCCTACCACTGTACCTCAATATCTTCCACTCATTCTGCCAGCTCAAACCAAGTTACCTAAATTTATTTGATCTACTCCACAAGCTCACTTGTTGCACTGGATTATGGAAGTTGAGGTGTTGTATTTATGATTGTTGTCAAAGCCTCTATTAACTTTTCCTTCACATTCTCGAATTTATGCTTTTCCTGTGAGATCGGAAGATCTTCCACTCATTCTGCCAGCTCAAACCAAGTTACCTAAATTTATTTGATCTACTCCACAAGCTCACTTGTTGCACTGGATTATGGAAGTTGAGGTGTTGTATTTATGATTGTTGTCAAAGCCTCTATTAACTTTTCCTTCACATTCTCGAATTTATGCTTTTCCTGAATCATTAAGTATTCCTCCTATGTTCTTCATGTCTGCGCTAGGAGTCCTTGTTTATTCCAGAATTCAACTTCTCATTCAGCCTACTAGATCCTCTACTCCAATTTTTTGGTTGAGGCTCTTATTATGCCCACTAGTTGCACTATCGACAATTGAGCAAAGTCACCAGATGAAGTAGTGGCGTCTGGTTGTAATAAGACTTGTAGTGGCAATCCACTATCCATTGAATGTTCTGAGGGTGTCTCCACCTCTTCATCCCCTAGGGATGGACCTTGCATTTGATGTGAAATTCTAGTCTTCAAAGTCTATAGAACTAGAGGAAGAACCTCTGCTTTTTCCCGGAAAAATTGTAATAGCTTTGCGCATTGTTGTGGATTCTAGGGTATTGTCTCCAACTGTTCCTTCATAAATGTTGTGCTTTGTCCAGGTGTTGTTTGGTTTTATTTCTAAACTGGTTGTGTTATTGTCTCTGTATGTAATGAAACTACTGGAGTCTTTCTTCTAGGAATTGGAATCTCAACACTAATTGTTGAGAAAGGAATTTGGGTTATTGGAACTTGTAATTCTAGGGTAACTGAGGGAATTTCTTGTTGTTGGTTTTCTGGTAAAGGTAGAGTGACCAAAATGGGTACTGACGAAGTGGTTGGCTGGCTCAAGGCTTCATTGTTTAGGGTAATGGGTTCTTCTACATTCTCATAAGGGTCGAGGATATCCAACTGCATTGGCTCGGGGGATGTGGGTAAGGAGGGGATAATGGTCTATTGTGGTGGTGATGGGGCTTAATCAATAATGATGGTTGAGAATACAATGGCATTGGTCTCAGGATCATCTATGATGTTGATCACAGTTTGGGAAGCTCAAGCGACTACTCTGGCATGAGGTACAACCAAGGATATTGGTTGTGATTTCAAGACCTTTACTGGGGAAACGCCTGTTATGGTATTATTAGTTGAGGAATCCTCTATGAATGTAGTTGCTAGGATTTCATTGGCATCCTTCCCTGATAGCATGGCCTATTCTGGGAGTTGTGGAAACACATGAAGTGTCCTCTTATTCTGCTCCATAGGTTCCTCATCCTCTTCTTCTTCTGAGTCTGATGGCCTTTGGACCTTCTTCTTCTTTTCTGCTGGGCAAAAACTCAACCCCACTCCTTCTTATTGCTCCTTTTTCTTTAAGATCTCTGGTGGCAAGAGATAATGCATACTAGACTTGTGTGGGTTGCACTTGATGCCATTCCATGACATGACCTCCTTTTCAAATGCTTCCTCATCAAGGTAGAAAGGTAGAAACCTGTTGACGAGATTTTATGACACACAATCAATGAGAAGGGAAGATCTAGACTAGGGTTGTCTATTTAACTCAAGACGTTTAGGATAATCTACCTAACGGGTTTTATGGCTCCGTTAGCGAATTAGGATTCTAAAATAATTAAAATATGTAAACTAAATAAAGGTACAATCCTATAAATCAATACATTAATACAATTTCTTAACCAATGGTAGTATTATATACAAATTATATATACAATTACAAGGTTTAAATAAATCCTCGTGAAAATGATTGTTTTCAACTAATGGATCAAAACAAAATGAAAAATAAAAGGAAACTATTTTTATACTATCAATGACGAAATAATAAATGATGAGTGAATAAGATTATAAATGATATAACGTTAATGGAAAACACATTTAACGTTTAAATGATGTAACCATTATTGATTCTCAAATTAACAAATCAAATAGAATATAAACTAACTAACCTGACATTGATCAACAATACTAAGCTAGATTCATCTTTCTATATTTGTATAAGCTCCACTTAGCCTATGTCAAGTATAAATCTATGAAAAAAGAAAGAACGATACTTCCTGAAACAACTCAAAGAAGTCTTGTATATTCCGGAACAAGTCTATGATGACAGAAAGACAAATAGGTTTTATCTCATGTGACTTTAAATATCCAATAACCGAAAATGAAAGAAAATCCAACTCTCAGCAAATGGTATTACCAAATACCCAACATTATATGTAAACTCAAAATGCATAGATAGATGATCAATCACATATATCAACAAAACCAAAATATAATTAACCAAGTAAAGAAAAACATAACATGAAACATTATATGCAGAATAGACTAAATCTAGTTCAATAGAAATAAAATTTCATGTGCATAAATTATATGAGAAACAATAATAACATTGCACAGTCTACAAAAGGACGAAATCCAAAGAGTAAACTATATACCATATAGTTTCAAAATAATGAGTCCATCATATGGTCCAAGAGGAATTGCACAGACCAGTAACTCGCCAGTATTTAAAGAGAAATTTTGGGTATCCTCTATAACGCTTCTCCAACAACCTGTCTGTTAAGAGAATTCTATAGAAGAAGGTTTTATAATTCTAATATTGTGACAGTGTCAGCATAAAAATCACTTTGAATGACAATTTAAATCTTATTTAAAATGCAGAAAGAAAAACTTTCAAATCATGATCCTTAGTGAAGTTATATTAGATTAATCGACAATAAGAAAAATCTCAATTGAACAATTATATCTTTACA
>CBVK0100097717.1:0-31244 GCA_900067695.1 Picea abies
ATTTGTGGTGGGTGAATTGGAAGTTCCATGACATTTCAATAGAGTTCCAACACATATTCTACAGATGGAAATGATGAGTGATGACAATGAGACGTTCATTATGAATGTTGATGCAAAGATGGGCCATCTCAAATATTATGTGGGGACATCAAACATCCTTAAGAATTGAAACCCTCCCATACCATCAACTCATGTGTCTATTCTAACCATGCCAAATTTCTATGCATATAGGTGCAAACTAAATAAATTTCAATGTTGGCCCCATTCACTTCTCATTATGAGGGGTCGATGGAAGACAATATTTTTGATGGGTGTATTCAAAGTTCCGTGGAATTTGAAGAGATTAGTTCTGACAAAGATTATACATATGGAAATGACGCATGATTATAATGAGACATGGATTATCTCAATGATTATGTGCAAGGTCAATTGATGTCATCAATCCCTTGACCATATATAATCCCTAATCAATTAACCA
This sequence comes from Picea abies, assembly GCA_900067695.1. Classification (NCBI taxonomy): domain Eukaryota; kingdom Viridiplantae; phylum Streptophyta; class Pinopsida; order Pinales; family Pinaceae; genus Picea; species Picea abies. The sequence continues at coordinate 479 of CBVK0100097717.1, forward strand.
TTAAAATACCTAACCCCTAAGCCAAAAATCCTTTAGCCATTGACCCTTAATCCCTTAAAATGTAACCCTGTTGAAGTGGGTTTATGACACATCATCAATGGGGAGGGAATATCTGGACCATGGTTGTCTATTTAACCCAAGCCTCTTGGGATAATCTGCCCTGACAGGATTTATGGCCCCGTTAGCCAACTAGGATTCTAAGATAAATAACAAATGTAAAATAACTAAATGTACAATTCTATCAATCAACAAATTCATATGATTTTTTTACTAATAGTAGTATTATATACAATGAATATATACGATTACCTCGTGAAAATGATTGTTTTCAACTAATGGATTAAAACAAGATGCAAAATAAAGAGAAATATTTTTTTATACTATAAATGACGAAATAATAATCTGTGAGTGAATAAGATTATTAATGATATAATGTTAATGGAAAAATAATTTAATGTTTAAATGCTGTAATCCTTATCGATTTGCACATCAAAAAATCAAATAAAATATAAACTAACTAACCTGACACTGATCAAGAGTACTATGCTAGATTCATCTTTTTATATGTGTATAAGTTCCACTTAAGCTATGTCAAGTATAAATCTATGACAAAAGAAAGAATGATACTTCCCGAAAGAACTCAAGGAAGTATTTTATATTCTGGAACAAGTCTACGATGACAAAAAGACAAATTGATTTGATCTCATATGACTTAAAAATGTCCAATAACTGAAAGTGAGAGAAACTCCAACTCTCAGCAAATGGTATTACCAACTACCCAACATTAGATGTAAACTCAAAATGCATAGATAGATGATCAGTCACAGATATCAACAGAACCAAAATATAATGAACTACATAAAGAACAACATAACATGAAAAGTTCTATGCACATCCATAAATTACATGAGAAACAATAATAACATTGCACAGTCTACAAAAGGATGAAAGCCAAAGAGTAAATTGTATCCCATACAGTTTCAGAAAAATAATTCTATCATATGGTCCAAGAGGAATTTCCCATATCACTAGGAAAGCACTGTTATTTAAATAAGTTCCTAATATGTTCCTCATATCATGCAAGATAGAGAAAGATCCTTTTTTTAATAAGATTTTACTAAAACAAAATGATCAAAAAGATAATTTTGTTGAAATCTTACAATCCAAAACAGCTACATCATTAAAACATTGTTTAAAAAAAAAAATGAAAATTACAAGTCCATTATATGCCCAACTTTTGACCCACTCCATTAATTGTTGCGCATTGACCTGTTGTTCACTTGAGACAAAAAACGAGATCAAAATTAGACAATAATCAAATAAATAATTTAAAAGACAAGCTACAAAATCTTCGATTTTGTAGCTGGTCTAAATAAAAACGAATTTATTTATTATCCAAAAAAAATCATATCGTGAATTACAAGAAAACTATTTACCAATTAGAAATTTGAAAGACAAACATCAGACAAATCTGAGTTTATAATAGCATTGAAATTGGTGGAGTTTTTAATAACCACATTTCTTGATCTCTTGAAATGCTTGTTGGCTTTGTGTGAATTCGAACGAATGCAAGCTCAAAGATCATCATTTTCCCTTTCAAGAACTGAGTTCCGAGTAATCACTTGATTCAACTATGCCTATAGGTAAGGAATATCTCAATAGTATCTTTCGATCCAGTCAAAACAATTCTCACAATACACTGGTTCTATATTTGGTAATCGACGAATCTGATCTGTAGTGGGAGATTTACCTTGTTCCATGATCATTTTTATATCATATTGAATACATGGGAAACCTTCTTGTTCCTTTAAAAAAGGAGGCAAATTGGACATGAAATCACACTGAGGTACATCAGTGCTGGTATCATAAAAAAAAACCCGGTCTTCGACATCAATAATAGGGATAGGTTTTTTACGATTGTGATGTCTATTCCTGACCATTCTGGAAAGGAGTCGGTCAGATATTTTGTTCTTGATATCAAAATATGAAACCCTATGTGTTTTAATTCTGCCATGTTTCTTAGTTTTAATTTTATTTAAGTCAGCCACATCTTGCCTGGGATTAGGAAAAAGAAGGACCTTGTTCTTTAATTTACCCAACACATATTCTAGGGATTTTTTAGGAACAAAACCATGCCTATGTTGTGTACCTCTGGGCGATTTATGAAAATCAATAGGGGTTTCGGTAAGTGACATAGATTCTTCTTGCAACTCGACATGAGGGTCTCTCAGAGAATGAATCGATGGGCAAGGGATGGTGGGCTCATCAAAACGTAGGGGTAAGTTGATAACGGTTTCAGTTCTGAGTGGAGCGAGACCATTCTTATCCATGAAATCTTGCCAGTTATCCCCAACCTTTGAGAATTGTGAAATGACGAATATTTGAATCAGGCCATGATGAAAAAGGCTGGAATGTGCATTAATGTTTTGCCTCTAGTAAAATATAGCCATTTTTTGAAGGCCTTTAAGCAGATAGAATGGCATGTTTAAACCAAACCCTAAGAAAATCATTAGAAAATGAATATGAAACAGGAATACTAAACCATATCATCCCTCGTAGGTGAAAAATTGCTTGATTATTAAAATTAAACCATGCCATCGAGGTTTAAACAAAACTATGGATTTACTTTTGAAATCATATCGTGACTTATTGGAAATCAATAACACATGCCAAGGGATACCTTCGAATTTGAGATTCTTGAACCAACGATCTCCTTCTCGGGACATGCCTGTGGCTTCTACAATTCAATCCTCACTGAATTCCAACTGTAAATTGCTTACCTGGGCCTTAGTACAGTCGAATGTTTGAGAAAAATCATGAGTAACCTTGAGGTTAAATCCCTCAAATGATTGTATGAACTTAACCCACCCAAAAACCACAAGATTGTCCACAACATCATTCTGGGAGAGAAGGGTATATGAGCCATTCAACTCTATCCTTACCACAGGGGCCATGGGTTTGGTCACGATATACCAATGGGAGTAGCAAAGAGGGGTGTATGTTTGAAACCACTCGATATGAAGGATAAGATATGCATTTTTAGAGGTGACCCGATAACTAAGGCGTATGGAGAAAGCCAACATAGCCACCACTTAGGATTTTGAGTGAATGTTGAACCAGAGGACATGCGGAATTGAAAACCACCTCCTGTAGTGACAACCTAACCCAAAAATGAAGCACCACCATTGAGGCAATAAATGTGAGCTTAATTCAATAGGATGAGGGAGTAATTGTTTTAGAGCATGGTTGACAGTCCTATACAACAACGATTAGACTGTGATATGAAAATATGGGATAGAGTTCATATTTCAAGTTATATCAAAGTTTAGTTTCATGAGTGATCATGGAGGTGGTAGGTAATAATCAAAACTCCAGAAGTATAAAATGACTAAGGCATACCCCAAAGGTGATCAACGCGTATGCTAATGGTAAGGAAACCATTCACAAAACGATAAGCTCAATACCCTCTAAGGTTCTTAAGATCATTAGGTGTTTTTAGGTACTCATCCAATTTCATATAGAGAAGCTTTAGAATCTATATGATGTGTTCACACCAAGATTGTTTCAATTTCATGCTTAAATAGTCATGAAATTGAAACAAGAATAAACAAGATATTTATTGAAATAAATAAACTAAAAAACACACAACCAATCAAGTGATTTGTTCAAAACAGAAATAATAATTGAAGTCTTCGTTGACACAGAGGTAGCTATGAAAAATTTATTTCATTAAAACTGTGTTTTAAATATCGATGAAAATGGCATGAATATATGGCTTCCAACAATGCGACTCGTTGGGCTAAGCAATTATCTCTACATCATCAGAACTTTATATCAGGGAAAAGATAAATCAGATAGTTACTAAAAGTAATTAAGAAACAGATCAAGCATTTTGACATTAAATCAAAAAAATAACATAGTCATACCATTTAATAATTTTTTTCGCAAAAGATTATAATCCGAAATTTCGTTTCAATCAAAGGGGTACGATATTTATACAAGTAACTACAATACCGTTGACAGGGCCACTATTGTTAGCAGGTGTTTATAGCCTCGCAAAAGATGTCATTTAACCCTCTCAGGTACTTCGATCCCATCCAAAATTCATCCATCTATGATAAAAATATCTTGATATCTAATCAATTTAAAACATACCTGAAGGATCTTGAACCTGACATTGCTTCGCTACTAGCAGACCTGTTTAGTACCCCGACGAAGTTGTATTGGTATCATGTGTGCATTTAGCCATTGCTAGCAAAACTGTTCAGTATACCAACGGGTTTACACATAATTCCCACACATTAAAGTGCTTCCAACTCTCTATAATTGTTTATAAAATTTTCAAAAACTTCATGATAACGAGAGAGTGGGGTGATACTGAAGATTTCACAGCCAGACAATCATAGGATTGATCATTAATATTGTTTTTAGTCCTTTGAGAACTAATAGTTTTCATCATGATTTGGACATTTAGATTTCAATCAGGAAATCATCTCGGGAATGGGGAAGCGCTTAGAGTCGATCTCATTAGAACTGGGATGGCGTAAGAAGTTTTTAAAGTTAGTCATATTTCCCTGATATTTCCACAAAAACAGGCAACAACGATTTGGCAAGGACTTATCATAACTGATTTGAGTTTAGAAATTAACGTGTAGAGGTATTGAACTATTTCAACTGTTGCTAGTGAAAGATCCAATTCCCTTCAATAATGAATGGTGATTCAGAAATAATTATTAAGGAGACATAAAAAACCAAAAAAAATGTAAAAGAAAAAAGAAAAATAAAACAAAAGAAAAATGTAAGCTAAAGATATTTACAGGGGGATAAATCTGATTTTCTCAAGTGAAGCATTTCTTGAGATACTGACCATTCACTGGAAAAGTGTCTGGTTGTCCATATAAGTTGTGCAAACGAAAATAAATAAGACCCAATTTTTCAGAAATTATAAAAGGCCCCAACCACGGGTTTTGAAGCTTCGTATGTTCTCCTTTATTCTTGTGTGCCTTGTCCCATTTGAGGACCAAATCCCCTACATAAAAATTTCTTTATGAGGATGAACTTGTATCAAACCATCTTTTAACAATTTTTTGATGTTTATCTATTTTATTTTTTTCTTGTGTCCTTACTTCTTCCAATTTTAGTAAAGCGTTTATCCGATTCTCTAAAGGGGGACATTCTTCTTCCTGAAATTTTCTCGATAATTGTAGAGAAGGGAGCAAGACGTGTGGAGGAAGGATGACTTCTCTTCCGTAAACAAGGAAGAAAGGAGAATTACTGATGGAAGCTTTCGAGGTGACTCTATCATCCCAAATTGCCTTGTACGACACATTGTGCCAATTTTTATGATTTTTCGACATTGTTCTTTTAATTATTTTGATCAAATTTTTATTCGTTGACTCAACCAAACTGTTTCCTTAGGGGTAATAGATGGAAGAGTATTTTATCTTAATCCCTTTTTCTAAAGAAAAGAGATTCATATCCATGGAAGAAAAATAAGAAGCATTGTCGAAAACAAAACACTCAGGTATTCTGAAACGAGTGATAATATGAGAATTTAAAAACAAAACTACCTGACTCATGTTGACTATCTTTAATGGTAAAGCCTCAGACCACCTCGTAAAATAATTTGTTTGTATAAGAATATACTTGTGTTGTTGTGAGGATGGTGGATTAATTTATCCTATAATATCTAGGCCCCACTGCTGAAATGCTGTGTCTACCGTCATAGACTATAAAGGGAAAGCAACTTTCTTGACACGTCATGTAGCATTTTTGCAGATTATACATTTGCGGGCAAAAGTGTGAGCATATTTAAATAAGGTGCACCAATAGTATCCATCCATAAGTAATTTGTGGGCGGTTGCATCTCCACCAAAGTGACCCCCGACATCGCCGACATGTAGTTCAGCTAACACCTTTTCAGGGTCTTCGTTTTCTAGGCAACGCAGAAAAACACCGTCAAAATTATTCTGAAACAATATATCATTAATTAATTGAAAATATGTAGATATAAGCCTCAACACTCTTCTGTTTTTTGGATCAAGGTTACGAGGAGAAGTTTCATGCAACAAATAAAATCTAATATTATCATGCCATGAGTTAGACATAATTTGTGTACAACAGATTTGTGTTTCGTTATGTTGATTTGCAACTGATGTTTTTATTTGATTTTCTAATTTTTCAACTAAATCAGTTACCAATTTGTAAATTCCTTAACCTCTAACGATTTGTGCCAGTACTATTTCGAGATCATACTCATGAAGGGATGTCATCCAATTTTCCCCTTTGTCTCCTAGCTCTTTCTGCACTAACATATTTCTTACAACAGGGTAAGGGACAACGACTTTTATCCTGGATTTCAAAAGGTAAGATCTGAAATGTTTAAGGTCTTTGAACACAACGTATGCATGTTTATATACTGCGGGGTAATTTAATTCTACTCCTTTAAAGGCGGATCTCATAAATGAAATAGGTATCTCGTTGTTTTCAACATTTTTCTGTGTGAGCACAACAACATAAGATCTGTCGGATGAAAAAATATACAATGTGAAATCCTGAGAGAAATTAGGACTCATCAAGGAGGTTTCTTCGGTTATATATTTTCTAATGGAATTAAAATCTTGATTCTCTTGTGATCCCCAATTGTATAGAACATCCTTTTTTATCAGGTTTTCCAAAGGTCTAACCATCTCAAAAAAACTTGGTACAAATCGTCTGAAAACAATTATTTTACCAAGAAAGGATTGCATTGCCTTTTTGGAAGAAGGTGGAGGAATATTGGAAATGGATTGGGTTCATTTGGAGTCAATTATCATTCCATCTTTAGAGACTATAAACCCAAGTAATTTTCCTTGTTCTACTGCAAAAATTTATTTCTTAGGATTGAGTGAAATACCGAACTTGCGACATCTTTCTAACACAGCCCTAAGATGCTACATCTGATCTTTCTTGTTCTTCAAAAATACAGTGACATTTTCCAGGTAGACAAAAACTGACTAATTGATAAGGCCCTGAAAAGAAATGTCCATTTCTCTTTGGGATGTGGCCCCGACATTAATCAGTCCAAAAAGCATTTTTCTATAAGTGTATGTGCCCCATGGGGTATGAAAAGTGGTTTTCAACTGATCTAATGGAGACATAAGGACCTAGTTATACCTTAAGAAACCATATAATAAGGATAGCCTCTCAGAACCAGATACTTGTTTCAAAATTTGTTCCATTGGGGGAACAGGGTAATTGTCTTTATCAGAGGCTCGGTTCAAATTGCGAAAGTTGACACAAAGTTGAATTTCTCCATTTTTCTTCCTTACTGGGACTAGGTTGGAAACCCACTAAGTATGTTGGACTAGGAAAATGATCTTGGTGGTGAGTAATTTATTTAGTTCTTTTTTTACTATGCGTTCTAATTTAGGATGTATTTTTCTCAGTTTTTGCTGAAATGGTTGGGTTTGGGTCTTCATGGAGATTACATATTGTATTATGTTTGGATAAAAAAAAATTATATCATCATACATCTAAGAAAAGAAATCTTTTAATTCTTTGAACAATTTTATGAATGCAGATCTCTCTTGTTCAGAACACCCTTTTCCCAGATTGATATTTTGAGGATTATCTTTTGTTCCTAAATTTACAATTTCATACAGTAATGAGGAAATATTTGTTTTGAAATTGACTACCCCTCTAAACTTGTTATGTAAATCATAAAATTTCTCTAATCTAGAAACAAATTTGAAGATAGATTTTACCATCTCAGATGATACTTCAACAGAACGAGGGTTGGATATTACCATAAAATTTCGGAGGTTTTCATTGTGGGTGCTTTCGTCGATTACCGCATCTTGGAAGGTGTATTCCATATGCAGAAAATTGATGATCTACTTATCATCATAAAATACTCGCCAATTTTTTATGTTGTCGGGAATCGATGGCCTAAAAAATAATTCAACTGCGAATGCGTTAGGAGAAAGATCCTCAGCAGGCAATAATTTTGAGGCAACATTAGCTAACAAATCAGCATCTGAATTGCTCAACCTAGGAATGGAATTTATGTTGAAAGCGAGAAATTTATGTATTAAGATCCATACCTCAATTTGGTAGTTTTTTAGATGGGGTGATAGACAATGAATAATGTTTTTTACCTGCTTGACTACGATTTCAGAATCACCGAATACAACTAAGTTTTGCACATCAAGATCCAATGTCTTCCTTAGTCCCTGCAAAAGTGATTCATATTCTGTTGTGTTGTTAGTACATTCAAATTCTAATCGACAAGCAATAAATGTTTTATTACCTTTGGGATCAATCAGTACACAACCAGCACCTGCCACTTCCCGAGATTTAGATCCATAAAAGCATAATGACTAGATTTCTTCATCATCAACAATGTTCGGTTTACTTTTCAGAGTTGTCATCTGAGTATAGACCAATATTTTAGATTGTTTTTCTAGATCGGTGATAGAGGATATTTCAGTCATGAAATTTCCAAAAAATATATTCATTCCCTATGCCTCAATTGTATTTACAACAATATTAAAAGGCTCATTGGGATCGTTTATATCTGTAACAAAGTACTTGATGTAATGTTCTCTGTTTATCCTGATCTTGTTAGGTTTTCCATTCTCTAACATCAACAGATGAGACCAATCCGTAGAAAAATATCCCTGTAACTTCTTTGGCCAATATCTACTAAAAAATAAACCATAAACTTACAGGATGTCAACAACAATTAGATCAATTACTTGGTGGGCCTTAGGGTTAGATGAAAACCTTATCAATACATTCTTAAGTTCACCAACAACCTTGACATTGGTTCGGTCTAACTGAATGATTTTTAAATCAGAATGTTTTACTTCATCATTATTTTTCTAACACACAAATAGAGGCATTAAATTTGATGAGGCGCCAGAATCAACCATGCAGTTATGTACATTTTTGTTGAAAATTTCGAAAGTTAATAAAAAAGGAGGTACATTTTTTCATGACGAGACAACAGAATTATGTTGATTTTTTACGGTTGTACCTGAAATAGTCTTATCTAAGTTTCCTACATTTTTCTCTGATATTTCCCTTTTATCCTGATTTTCAGATGATTTTTTATTGGAGACATCTTTTGTTTTATTTGGATAATTTTCTGCTGATTTCTTGCTGATAGAGTCATTCTTTTTATTATTTTTAGTTATACTTTGGAGAATTTTTTGTAGGATAAGAGGGAATTTAAGTAATTCAAAAATTGATATATTTTCCATTAGTTTTTTAAGATCTTCAACCAAATCATATTCCAGAACTGGGGAAACAAGGTTTTGTTTAGTTTCATTTTTTTTTGGATGTTTGGAAACCGTATTCCTACTTGTTTCGGGTGGAAGTTTGTTTTGTATTTTACTTCCAGTGTTATAAGGATGGACAATTTTGAAATTTGCTTGAAAGATGTTGTCCAACAAATGTCCGAAAACAGGAGGAGATGAGTCCTCCTCATCAATTTTTTGCTCTTCATTTGTGTCATCTTGATTTTCAGGAGGTACAGAAACAGTGTTATCATTTTCTTCTAGTATTTCCTTCAAAGCATATTGTAGTCCTTTTGTGGGTGGGTTTGGCCAGTTTGAAGAAAAAAGGTTGCCTAAAACTTCCTTTACTTGTATATGCTTCCTTAACGGATATTGTTAAGTCTACAATCTGATTGGATAATTTCTGGAAAGATTTCTAGAAACTTTCCAAGCCTAAAGTCTCTTGTTGATTTTTACTTTAAGGAGGTCTAGTGAGAATTGCTATTTTCTTTTTGGAAGAGGAAGTTGTTTCAGACTCACTATTTGAACTATCTTTTAAAATCATAATGTCCTTCTCAATCAGAACTTCCTCCTCAACGACTTCTAGCAATGTGTTCTTTTTGGACCGTTTTGTTAGGAAACTAAGAAGGGGGGGTGAATCAGTTGTTATTGTGCTTAAACAATTATACCCATTTTAAACTCATTCCAGAACACTTAATGATGATCAAAATAATTGACGGAAGTAAGAAATAGAGTATTCAACATCCATCACACACATGAAGTATATAGAGACAGATATTCCTGAGGAAACCCATAAAGGGAGAAAACCTCTTCTTGTTAGTATGATAAGTAGTCTTTATATTCTGTACATTATAATTATTATGAACACCAACTCTTTGTGAGGCTACCACCTCTGTTTTACAAGATGCAACTTGTTGAGAGCACTAACTCTCTGGTTTCTCTAGCACCCACTAGAAGGAAGCAACAACTCCCTGAGTGTTCCAACACCAACTAGATCGAAGCACCAACTTCCAATCACACAGGCACCAACCTGTGTAACAGAGAACAATCATTCTTCCTTGCACCAATCTACCACCTTGGTTTCTCTGACTGCCACCAGATGGAAGATACAACTCCCTGTGTTAAAGAACCCACTTGAAAATATGAGGACAATAGTCCTCCCTAGAACCTCCCTACCACCCTTAGATATAAATATTTGTTACTGAAATTCATTACAGTGATATAGTATTAATCAATGGATTACCAGTCTCATCATTGTTCTACTACACTACTCTGCTCTGCCTGCATCAATGTCTTCCTTCTGGCATCTTCTTGTGCTTTATGTTCTTTTACTCTGTCTCTTCTTGTGCACCTCAAATGTTTCTTCCTCTTTCGGATCATGCTTCACTGTTCTATCTCTTTCTGTTCATGTTGTATTCTCCATTACATACAGTTCAAATTTTTTTTCACAGAAACAACAACCTCTCTCTGCCATGGAATTATTATTTTATTCATGCTCTCATCCACTGTTACACTCCCATATACAATGCTCAATTAGGCATATCAAAACACTCATTTTGGGAATCTCAGAACACTCATTTCGGGAAACTCAGAACACTCAAGAGCCATGATTCCAACGCTCAGGCATGAATGATTCAACCGCTCAAGAACAATGATTCAGTTAGTGTAACTGAATCCTAACTGATCAAGAAATCACAATATGAAACAGTAACCCTTCGATCATATTTGGTTTGATCAGCACCATCAGATTATATCTTATTTAAATATCTTATCTCACATGACCAACAATGGTGGCCAGACGCTAGTCTTAACGAGTGCTTGAGAGCTTATCAATTCAACGGTCACGATTCAATCTCCTGAAATGGACGAATGTCATAACTTCAACATTTATCCCTTTGGAAACTTTGGGTTTGAAACCTTTCAAAACATTTGAATCATATTTCCCGAAGAGATCAAACAATTTACGTTTATTTCGTGGAAACAGATCAATTGTCAGATTTGATTCTTACAAGGTTTAATATGACAGCCAAGATTTAATCCACTGTTGAGATGGATGACCACATTTTACTCCAGGTCTTCGGCTATTATACTTACGCTATCCTTCCACTATATCTTGATCAATGGTTGAGAGTGCACCCGACATCAGATCGATGGTCTATATCTCCTTTGGGTCTCTGGACTTTAGAGATTTCAACTTACGTTATCCTTCCATTGGAGTAGATCAACGGATAAGAATACACCTGAAGTGATCTTTCATATTGGATGAATCGTGTCCTTTCTGACGTGGTCTACTAACATGGTCTGCCACATATGTCCTTTGTTGATGTGGTCTTCCATATATGTCCTTTTCTGACATGGTCCGCCACATGTCCTTTGCTGACGTGGTCTGCCATAATTCCTTGCGGATGAGGTTTGATGACGTAATCTACTGATGTAGATCTCCCCGATCTAATGATCATCGTATCTTCTCCAGATTTGATGGTCCTTATTCATTTCAGATTTCTGGCTCTTCGGGCTTCGAGTTTTTCAAATCTCAAATTTTCCAGAGTGTAACCTCCTCACCTCTTTCTATCCAAAGTGAATGATGTTCGTCGATCATGTTCTTATATCAATGGATCGATCTATCTATGGTGCAACTTTTCTATCTTATATTGTCCTTCCACTTGAATTGATCCGACGGCTGATGGGTATTCGCATAAGTGAGATCTCAGATCATTTACCTTTCTTATCCTAGCCTTCCACTCGAAATGATCTGACGGATGACGAGAATTTGGGTTTGATCCGAAGGCTGATAGGTATTTAGATAATCAAACTTTCAACCCTTTTAGCTTATCCTGTCCTTCCACTAAAATGTGATCCAACGGTTGTGAAGACACTCGAAGAAGATCAAGGATCAAGGATGATTGTAGAACCATAACTTGCGAGTGATTTAACTCGTCACCAAAACTCTGTAATTTGAAGTTGTGCGTCGTTTGTGATTCAACCACAATCGTTGATATTCGAGGCTATAATATTTGATAGTCCTGAGTAATTGCGGGATTGGAAATAGCATGATCTTTAATTATCCTTTCATTCTCCGCAATCTATCCTTGCCGTTGATCTGGCGATTGCGCATATGATGGTCACAACTCAACCCAACTTAATATGATCGCTTGTTGGATAAACCACAGTCGTCGATATCCGAGTCTACAAGATCTGACGATATAGACCAATTGTGGGATTGGAACTAGCGAGTCATTTAATTCTCCTTCTGATCTCCGCAATCTATCCCTATTGTTGATCTAGCAATTATGTATCCGACGGTCATAACTTGATATGACTTAAACTGATTGTTTGTTAGATCAACCACTGTCGTCGATATTCGAGTCTATGAGATCTGATGATCTAGACCGATTGCGGGATTAGAACTAATGATTCATTTAATTTTCCTTTCTCTCCCCGCAATTCACCCTTGACGTTGATCTGGCTTACAGATTGACGGTCACGATCCTCCAACGATCCTTAATCCCATGGTCACTCATATGACCAACGCCCGTAAAATGAGACGATCAACACAGTTGATTTCTTGATTAGACGACTGCTGAGGCTTTTCACCCTGAGCTTACACTTTTCCTTTTGAGCTTTGATCTCTGCATACTGTTTGCTCCTCCTCTCGGCTTATGCTTTTCCTGTTTTCCATCATCGCTGCTATTATTTCCTTCAATGACAAGCACACTCTTCTTTTAAAATATGCCAACAGTTAATTGGATGATTGTGCACATCCTGCGCATGTACAACTCTAAGAATATGTGTACATGGGATGAGAGTATTCCCTATGTTTAGCACAACTAAAAAAAATCTCTCCATAGCTCCAACGAACATAACCCATCTCAAGTGGGTCTGGAATTCCAACCCTTAGGTCCCATTGATGTTTCACTACCTCTTGCAACCACACATGAAGAATATTCCCATGTTCAGTATGGGGCCGAAAAAGCCACGAGATTCATTGAGCAGATTCAACAGATCCCCCAATATGTCCATGAGATTTTTCATAAATCTAATTCTAAGTACAAGCAACGCCATGATCAACACTGGGTATCACACCAGTTTCAGGTGAGAGATAAGGTCTGGTTACCTTTGCTGAAAGAGCACCTTACATGGCCCCATCAAAATATCTTCCCACTTTTCTATGGGCCTTACACTATCACCAAGGCTATGGGTAACAATGCTTTTGAGATCAACACTCCACCTTGCACCCAGTGTTCAATGTGGACCTCCTTCGGCCATATTTTCCACCATTATTGGACAGCTTGGAGATCGCACAAAAATTGGCACCAACATAGATCAACCCTGACTGCATGGAATAGGAATCCACTGATCATATAGTGGACACACAGGTCAAGGGCACTCACCAACAAAGGATCCAACTTTATCGGGTTGTCAAGGCAGGGCATCTTCTGCACCAAGGCAAGTGGCTCACTCGGGGCCAAATTCAACAGAATTTTCCTCACCTAATGAGGGAACTCAATGCAATGGAGACCATTTATTCCTAAGGGGGGAGGACTGATCCAGGTGGATATTGGTGGCCACCCACCTATACCAACTAGCTCATCTTGACAGTTTTTAGTTCAACACGTTTCTCTGTAATGATGACATTTCTTTTTAATTATGGGTTATGCACTTCCGAGGCTATCCTAAATCCCTACATAGCATCCATATGGATATTGGTGGCTTCCCACTTATTCCAATTGGCTTATTTTGGAATTTTTTATATCAGTACATATTTATGTACTTCCAAGGCTGTTTTGGGGCCCTAAACAATGTTTTTTTGGCTTGCCACAATCAAACTATAGATAGATATAGAGTTTGAAGACATAATGTGTAGTTCTTGTAAATAACTTTCCAACAAACTATCACATGCCTAAAACGAAGGTCGTGTGCAAAATTGACGACCCCAGGAAGTTGAGGTACCAACTTACCTATCAGGGACCACATAAATTTTGGCGCTTCATCTCCTAGGGTTAGGTTTTTGGATGTCTATGGTTTTGGAATTCATGAGTAATGTTAACAAGGCCTCTGGAGCCTAATTGTAATCATTATTCTCAAATAGATGTGTGTAGCAACCACATCTCTTCTCAGAGATAACTACCACCATTCTAGCAAGTTGTTTCAGTTTTGTAGTTTTACAGTTCAACCTATTTTCTTTATTCAATAGCAGTTATTGTTCACTGGATATATGTTTTTGTTCTTTGTACCTCTATTTTATGGTATTCAATCTGTTATTCATTTCGTTCCACTCATAAATATGGATCAATACCACCATTCGAGCAAGTTGTTTCAGTTCTGAAGTTTTACAGTTTTAGCCTATTTTCTTTATTCAATAGACGTTATTGTTCATTGGATATCTGTTTTTGTTCTTTGTACCTCTGTTTTATGGTATTCAATATGTTATTCATTTCATTCCACTCATAAATCTATATCAATTCTCCTAGTCAACCAAATATTAGTGATAGTGCTTAGTCTAAATAACAACCATATGGAATTTTTAGGATTATAGTAGTTAATTAAAGCTCAAATGAATCCCTTAAGGTCTATACCTAATAAATATCATAAAAGTGCTAAGGGAACTATGAAAATGTGATCAATCCTAAGGGAAAATTTATGTAAGATAATGAGCGAGTGTCTCTCTCAAATGGAAAGTTATCTTAACGATATTCACAAGTGGATTAAAAAACTTAAAGGATTATTAAGGTAAATGACTTGTATAATTTTAAGGTGTTAAGAGGTAAGGAATTGTGATCTAGAGCACTCCCAATTGGTTCGAGATGACAAGATGTAGACTAGGGAAATGGCTATGGTTTAAATGTTTAAGTATAACAATTGTCTACATCCAAGTTATAGGCCTTCAAAGGTAAATAGACCATGTGATAGATTAAGTATTAGAGATTGATAACAAAACACCTATCATGAATAGTAATAAGCTAGTATGCTAATGATGTGTATTTAGATTAGACAAGCCAATCTTTCTGAGGGTGAAAAATTGTATTTACCTGTGTAGTATAGATCACTAAGGCTTAACCATTCCTTTGTGCAAGTGGATTAAGTGTGACGGAAAACGTAAATAATGGTGACCTAGTCTTTTCTTGCTATTGAACATAACATTCCTTAAAAGAATAATCCAAATATGTAAAGTGATGTAAGAACCTTGGGTAATGATCAAAACATATACAAAATTGAGAATTTAAGGCATGTTAGTAAGTACATAATAGCTTAGTGTTGAAATTCACTGAATTTCACTATGTGGAAAAGAATACATGCCTAGAGATTGTGGCTCTAGATGATGGGAGCTTACTTGAAATTTGAATTTTGTATTAAGATAAGGAAAATATATAAAAACTTCAGCATATAATAGTGACTATACATGCCCTATAAATTGTCAATCTTCTTGTTGAAAGAAGAGAAATTGATAATCATAAAACAATCAGTGTCTAAATGATCACATGGTACTAATATTATTAATGATCCTTCATAGAGTTAGCTTGGGATGGAAAACTTAACCAAGAAGATCCATGTATTAGATTTATGTTTTGATGATATTTCTTGCATTAGATATAATAGTTGGTATTCACTATGCAGACTAGTGAATTTGATTGTGTTGATGAATCATGTTCAGAATGTTCATAATGTTTTATTTCTCTACATGTTATATGTGTTGAGACAATCATCATACTAATGATGTTGTGCCATGATGTTATGTTAACATGTGGTTCAATTTAGTATGTTGATGTAATTCTACATATTTGATAAAGATATGTTGAGGCTATATTTTTTAAGATAGTATTTCATGATGTGATGGCATATTGTAATTGCATGCAGTTTATGATAAGTTTTTTTATGCATGGGAATGTGGTGTCTTATTATGATAATCAGGACATGCAACAATATGCATGTGAATTCTTTTTCTATGAGATGATGATGTTATGCTTATAACTGATGCATTGGTTGCATCTTGTGAGGTGGTTATTGACAGAAAATCCACTAGTGGGACGAGAGGGTCAGTTCATTCAATGATATCATGGGATCCCATATTTAAGAAGGATAATATCTTCAAAGTAACACCTTATAAGTTGGGGACCAAGTCAATAAAAAAACCTATGCAAGTGGTTATCCTTGTATAATTTTTGGTGGGACATGGGACCATGTTGAGAAGGTCATAGTGCCTAATATTAAAGTTGTGATGTCGAAGTACAGAAGAAGGGTTGGAGTATTACTCACCAATGGAGTTGTGTGGTTGGAATTCGATGCCTGGGGATGAGTACCCAGTAATATTTGTGGAGTAATTTTAGGTCAATATTTCAAGATTCATGGGGTATGTGAGTAGTGTTCCAGACCAGATGCATGCTTGGGAAGATGAGGTCTCAAGCCTTGGGGCCACACTTATAACAATAGGATTTATTCCTAGTATTGAAAGTGGGAATAAGGATACTTGCACTTCCCCAAAATTGTGATGTGAGATTTTGATTCATGTTGTGGTCACTTGGGTGGCTCTTATACTAGTTACAATAGAGGGTGATGTGGAAGATATAGGAAGAAATCATTTTAAAAAAAACTATAAGAAACATAATTAAATTTAACTTTGGGATGAAGTTCCTTGAAGGGGGAAAGTATGTAATTCCCTATAATAAATCATAAATAATAAATAGGGGAAGAAAATAAAAAATGGTTTTAATAATAATAAGTGATAATAATTTAAGAAAACAATAAATGAAGTAATGAAAAATAAAAACATGATAATAATAACTAGTAGTTAGCTAATATATTACAAGGGAATGTAATAAAAGGAAAGAGAAATTACTAATTGTAACTAATGGAAAATATTAATAAAGAAAAATTTAAAAAACTAAAGGATGATGAGTGGAACCCATGTATGGATCTTTTTTGCATTGATGGATTTTATTTAATGAAGGAGGAAAGGGGGAGTGAGGGATATTTTGTTGAAGATAAATATTTAGTTGAGGAATTATAGGATGGCATAGGAGTTTGATTGAGGGCTTGGGGGTTCTTAGTTGTCTTAACTGAGGGGTTGGTTGATGGAGATTTATTCCCCACACTTTGTTTTCGTAAGCTGGATCAAAGTTTGAAACATATTGGTTCGTGTTCACCTATATTGTAAGTGAGTTTCTTTCAAAAATGCTCAGGTAAGATTCTTCCCACTCGCTTCTCACGTGAATTATGCAATTACCGATGAAATTTGCCTCTACTTTTATCAGTCAGTGTTATGAATATTTTTATATAATTTATGTATGATTATATATTGAAGTTTGAGCCATTACATATGGTATTAGAGAGTGTTATGAATCTATGTATATAATTTGTGTATGATTATAAATTGAAGTTTGATCCATTATAGACACTGACTATAAAGGTGAAGATGTGATTGAGGAACTTGGACATATTGTAGGATTTAACCTAGAAATACCTGATGAAATATCCATTTGTCAAAATATTGAGGAGCATGAAGTCATTTTCCTCTCTCTCCATAGGAGGTTTAAGTACGAAAGGGTTGTTTTAGATATGGAGCGTTCTTCACTTCGTGCCTCAGAAAGATTACCCTTGACCTATGAGTATCATCATCCTCCTTGCTCATCTCTGATTTTTTTTTCTCCTTCCTTACCCTTGACTAAGAGAGACATGGAAAGAAAACCCTTTCCTTATAGTTCTTATCTAGAGCCACCTTCACAATATCTTGTCCTCAATGAGATTACAAGTAAATTCAATTGGTTGACCCACTCTTATGATTACATCATCCTTATTGACTTTTGTATGGAGGGATTTTATGGAGGTGTGAATCAACCTTGGTATAGTTTGGGCCTCTTACTTCATAGATATGACCTTTCCTTCGTTCCAGACATAAGAGTGACTAAAATCTTGTCCGACACCCATGTGATTCTTAACATATCCATGTTTTGGATAATAACCAACACAAGGGGAAGATTCAATCAATTGGTGAGATCCTCAAGTGGTTGCATTGGATTTTTTATTTCACCTAGAATCCAAAACTCTTAGTTATCTAATAGGGTAGGAAATAATAAGCTCTTTTAGAAGTAGTTTAGAGTGCATATTTGCTTTCCATGCATGTTTGTCTTCATTTGTGTGTTTATTTTCATACATTGCTTGATTGATTTTCTTGATGCATTTGATTTTCCTTAGGATAATTTATTGTATATATTTTCATGCTTTACTTCTCAGACTTCGTGAATTTTTTTGATTATGCAAAGTAATTTTTATTATAATGGGGGTGGTAGATTCACCTCGAGTTTAATGCCATTTTTTGAGTTAGATGGTGTGTAGGTCACAAGTATGCGAGATATTTTGGAATTCTTATAAAATCTAGAATACAGTGCATGTCCATGAGTAGGAGACAAATTTTAACCCCCCAGGGGTGACAAATTTCAAAGGTACCATGATCTAGGAGCATCTGACGGTAGAATCTAGAATTGACCACATAGGTAAATAAACATTTACCAAGGGAGTTGGTTCCATAATTTTTCATTTATTTGTAATAGTTAGACTGATATAAAGTATTGAAGATTTTATGGTTTAAAAGGTGAGAGTGTTTTCCTATGTAATAGAACATAGAAACTATGTTAGTGTTAAGGTTTAAGATATTATTAGGTTTCTTTTTAATTTACTATATAACCATAACATAGATAGGATCACTGAGGGAAACACAATCAAAAGATACACAACATTTATCCTGGAAAACTCTCATGGGGGAAAAAACCCAACAAAAACTTCCTTAATATAGATAGCCAATACAATGCCAAGACAATAAACCAAACAATAGAGAATATCCTCCACTGATAAATGCACCTCTCTCTTCCTTCTTCTCCCAAATGCAGCTACCAGACTTGCGCACTGAGTGAGAGAATGAGTGAGTGATCAAATGAGGCATTGGATTCCTTTATTTATACAAACTGGCAGGAGCTAGAAAGGTGTCTCTTCACTAGGCAGAGCCAACTTGTCTTCTTAGTGGTTAAAACCACTTTAATTAGCCTAGGGGCCAAATTCTCAATTTGCATAATATATTTAGGGTTTGACCAATCCACAAAAGGGGATTTGGTCAATTACAATTCCTGACATGATCAATCCACAAAAGGGGATTTCTCTAATGAATAATAACTCAATAATAAATAGAACACTCTTTGCAGTTACAATATTTCAACACTCCACCTTAACAAGAAGGGTATTCTACAACATCATTAGGAGAGAGAGAGAAAAGAAACATCAACAACATCTGGAACACTGACTGGAATATCTATAAATCATCAAAAGTTTTTCTCATCATAAATATCATCATCCACAATGGGGAGATGGAATGGCATCATCATCTGCATCAATCATGGATTAGTATAACATTAATACATCATCATCATCAATAACAACACAAGGCCGATACAACATCAACAACAACAAAATCACAACACAAAGGTTGGAGCATCATCAACAACACTAAGGCTGGAGCATCATCCACAACAACATAATCACAACATGAAGGCTAGGGCATCATCAACAACAGCTTCATCACAGCACGAAGGCTGGAGCATCATCAACACTAGGATGGAAATCTTTAGCACGATGTTGGAATATCAACAAAATCAACACGAAGCTGAAAATATTAAGCACGAAGATGACATCTCAAAAACATCAACACGAAGCTAGAAATCTTTATCATGGGGCTAGAATCACAACAATATCGGCACGAAACTAGAAATATTCATCACTAGGTTGGCATCACAACAAAATCATCATGAAGCTGGAAATATTCATCACTAGGCTGGCATCAACACTACTCCCACTTTCAAGGGAGGTCATTTCAGACTACACCAATCTTATCTCGAAAGTGATCAAATTTTACATGAGATAGAGGCTTGGTCAACACATCAACAACATATTCATCCATGCTAACATATTGTAGCTTTATGGCTCCTCTCTGCACCATATCACAGATGTAATGATATCGGATCTCTATGTGTTTTGATTTGTCATGGAACACAAGGTTCCATGTCATCTTTATGCAACTCTCGTTATCACATAGGATCACGGTTGCTTCCATATCTAGATCGAATAGACCTATCAACAAATTTCAAAGCCATATGGATTCACAACTGGAGGAACATACAACAATGTATTATGCTTCTTCCATGCTAAGAGAAATGCTTGATTGCTTCCTACTCTGCCATGAGATCATGGCTGACCCTAGACTGAAACAACATCCTAAAGTGCTCTTTCTGTCAGAGACACTTCCAACCCAATATGAATCAGTATAACCACTCATTCTAAAGTCATGATATCCATTATAGCTGAGACTACAATATAATGTACCCTTAAGGTACCTCATCACATGTTTTGTAGCAACCATGTGAACACATCTCGTCTCTACCAGAAATTGACTCAAGGTGTTCATAGAAAAACATATATCTAGTTTGGTGTTCATCAGATACATGAACGATCCAATGATCTGTCTGTACAACATAGCATCAATCAATTATGAAGAAGTGTCAACTAGGAGCTTCAACTTTGTTTCCATGGGTGTATTCATGGATTTTCACTCCAACATATCAAATCTCTTCAGTATTTCAACTGCATACTTCCCTTGGTTAAGGAAGATCTTCTCTCGGCTCTTCCAGACCTCAATAGATAAGAAATAGTGCATTAGGCCAAGGTCTTTCATCTCAAATTCTATAGTGATATTCTTCTTACAATCAGTGATGAGATTTTATTCTCCAGTTAAGAATAAGTCATCCACATACAACAATAATATAACATGCTCATCATTCATAACCTTGAAGTAAAGGTTAGAATCAACTTCACTCTTGGTAAAGCCCAAGCTTGTCAGGAAACTGTCAATCCTTCCATACCAAGCTCTAGGATCTTGCTTCAATCTGTACAGAGCCTTCTTCAACTTCCAGACATGAGTCTTCTTGTCTTCAACTTCAAACCCTTGAGGTTTTTCTATATACACTTCTTCTTCAATGACACCATTCAAGAAAGTTGTTTTCACGTCCATTTGGTGTAACTTCCACTTCGTCTTAGCCGCAAGAGCTATGATGGTTCTGATTGAAGTGTATCTGGCTACATGAGAAAATGTCTCTTCATAGTCAATTCCTTCCTTTTGATAAAATCCATGAGCAATAAACCTTACTTTATATTTCTCAATACTTCCATCAGTAGCATGTTTTATTTTGAAAATCCATTTGGAAGATACCACATCATTTCTCTTTGGTATGGGAACTATTTCCCATACATCATTCTTTATAATGAATTGGTATTCTTCTGTCATGGCAACTGCCCATTATTTCTTCTGAATAACTTCTTCAAACCAATTAGGATCCTTGTCTAAGAGATAACACATCAAATCCATATAACTGGATAATGGCTTGGGTTTCTTGACTTGTCTCATGGTTCCTTCCAGGGCACCATACTTCTCTCCATCTTGAATAAGTTCCCTTTCCTAGGCTGGCTTTCTCTTGTGGGAGATCATCATATTGGAAGGTTCTTTGGATTCTATTATGTCATGATATTATAAAATCTCCTCATCAGGGGAAGTCATGACTTCCCTCACTAGTTCTGCAACTCTGGGAGCCACATGTTCTTCTTCATATACTTCTTCAAGCTAGCATATTATTGATTTCTTGAGTGTTGAATCTTCATCAAAGGTTACATCCGTGTTGATTTCAATATGATGGTAACCTAATATATAAACTCTGAATGCCTTGGAGACCTCACAGTATCCAACAAATATTCTCTTCTTTCCTGAAGGGTCCAACTTGGTTCTCTTCTCTTTTGAAATGTGTACAAATACTGGACAACCAAATATTTTGAGATGGCTTACTTCTGTCTTATTTCCATAGAACATCTCTTCAGGGGTCTTGAACCCAAGTGCACTATGGGATAATATTTTTTGTACATATACTTCTATTTTTGTTGCTTCTACCCATAAGTGCATTGGAAGATCTTGATCATGGATCATAGTCTTCATTGCTTCCATTATAGTTCTGTTCTTTATTTCTGCTACACCATTTTGTTGAGAATTGTAGGGAGTGTTGAACTCCCTCTTGATCCTGGCATCTTTGCAAAATTTTGCAAACTCTTTTGAGGTGTATTCTCCTCCATTATTTGACTTGAGTATCTTCATATTTATTTCAGAGAGATTCTCTATCAAGGCTTTGAATTTCTTGAATTTACTGAACACTTTATCTTTTGATTTCAAAAAGTAAACCCAGGTTTTGTGAGAATAGTCATCAATAAAGGACACATAGTAAACATAGCCACTGATCGAGGTTGATGGAATTGGGCCACATACATCTGAGTAATGAGATTTAGGACTCCTTATGCTTTACTGTCTCTCTTTGGGAAAGGGTTCTTGATGTTCTTTCCTTGTGCGCATCTGTTTCACACACCTTCATGGTCAACCTTGAATTTTGGTAGACCTGTGACTTCCTTTCTTACATATGGTAATGCCTTGTAGTTGATTTGAGCTAGTCTTTTATGCCATAGTTCACATGGATTTTCAATGGAATGGGTGAAGGCTACTTCTGAGTGACCCTTTAGCTTATACAAGCCGCCTTCTTCTTTTCCAATAAAAAATTATTCTTCCATGGTTTTTTCTTTGGGCCACATAAGAACTTATCCATCTATGAAGGCAAATCTGAAGCCTTTATTCTCTAAAGTTGAGATAGAAAGCAAGTTATTTGTCATAATTGGTACATATAGTACATCCTTCATCTTCATTGGGGTCCCTGAATCAAGTTTGTAATTTGATTCTCCTACTCCTTTGATAGGGTATTTATAATCATCTCCAAGTGTAACTTTCTAGAGGAAACTTATTTTCTATAAGGCAAGAGAGAATGTCTCTTTGACCTGTCATGTTCTTGGAAGCACCACTATCTATGAGCGAAGTTTCCTCACTAGGTGACACTGATCTTGAGAGCGTGGAGATTAAGACATAGTCTTCAATCTGTTATTTTATCATCCTTGTGGGTGGTTCTTCATCTTCAACTGTATGGGCATGGTGTCTCTTGTTTCTCTTATTGTATTCTTCTCATCTAGTTGGACAATTCTTAGCAATATGCCCCATCTTGTCACAATAGTAACATTGGTAGGATGAGAAATATTTTTCTCTTCTTTGACCTTTCTAAAATTTCTAGAATCTCCTTGGAGGGTGAGATTCTTTATGTATGAATTTGTTTTGGGGTTGAGACTCCTTATGAGTTTCTTTCTAGAAGTAAGACCTCTTTCTCCATCCTTTAGTATGACTAGCTAGGGCTTGATCTTCATATCTTGATAGTAATGCTTCTCAGTTAGATACTCTTGCTTATTGTTGAACAAAATCTTCCCAAAGACTATCAAAGTTTAATTTCTCCTTTCTGGCACAAATAGTTTGGATGAATGCATCCCAAGGCCTTGTGAGACCATTAAGGGTTGTCATTATAAGTTCATTTTCATATAGAGTATTTTCAGACAGTTGGCTTAGGTTGATGGAAAATTGGTATGGATTGTTGGTTTTCATTGATTTCAACCATTGGAGAGTGATATTGTAGATTGATGTCAACCCTTAGTGATTGATGTCAACCCTTGGAGAAATTCTGGTAGCAAATTTCGGTAGCACAAAGGTTTGGGTAATGGACCCAAGTTTGTTTCATGTATAATGGTATGAGTTTAAATATATTTGAAGGTAAGACTATTCTAGATGGATATTACATGTCATTTTATTTTCGGTGGTATGTGGAATGTCACATAACTCCTCACAGATAGAGAGTTATGGCCATGTGAAGTTGGAGAAAGGTTTGGATAATGGACCCAAGTTTGTTTGATGGATAATGGTATGAGTTTTGATATATTTGTAGGTAAGAATATTCTAGATGGATATTCAATTTCATGTCATTTCCATTGGTATGTGAAATGTCACATAACTCCTCACGGTTAGAGATTTATGGCCATGTGAAGTTGGAGAACCCTCATGAGTCATCTAGAATAATAAATTTAATGGATAAATTACTAAGTTGACAAGTGGTTAGAAGTGGGTTAACCCTAAAATAAGGAAAGTGGGTTAAGATGGTTAAAAGGTAACCCCTTGAGGAAACTAGATGAAAGTATAAATAAGAGGAAAGGCTCTCTCATTTTAATTACATTTGAGCATATTGAATATCTATAGCTGACTGAGGTAACCAAAGAATATCTAAGCCAAATTTCAGAGGGAAGGTGAAGTAAAGAAGGCCAGAATTCAAGGGAGGATAAATTCTTTTGATGATGCTTTCTAAGGTATGTTATTTATAGGTCATCTCACCATTTTCAAAATAACTTTTTTTCTAGAATGATTCAAACTATGAAATTGGGAGGCCATTGAGGAAACATATCCAAGTATCCGTGATACAAATTTCAGCTTGTGGTTCGTTGTATTTTTGGAATTACACACCGTGCAAAATAG
This sequence comes from Picea abies, assembly GCA_900067695.1. Classification (NCBI taxonomy): domain Eukaryota; kingdom Viridiplantae; phylum Streptophyta; class Pinopsida; order Pinales; family Pinaceae; genus Picea; species Picea abies. The sequence continues at coordinate 25,229 of CBVK0100097717.1, forward strand.
GGTTTGTGGCTAGTCCTAAAACTAGTCTAAAACATGTGTTTCGAGTAAAAACGTCATAAATTCTTCATAACATATCCAAATTTAGTAAGACAAAATGTATTGGTTAGAGTATAGTTTGCAATATTCTGTGTACAATTTTCAAATCCATACAACAAATATTTCGTGTGGGTCATGCTCTACAAGTTCTCTCTCTAGAATAAGCCAGAATTCAACAAGGTATGTCATTTTTGCTATAAATCCTTTTCTGAGAGGTTTCAAGTAGTGAAGTCTGTAGGAATTGCATAAAATAAACTAAAGAATATTGTGTACCATTTTTATATATTTATTCATTACAGGTACATAGTTATGATTATTGCAAGTTAGGTTTTTTTACTAATCCAAAATTAGTCATGTGAGACTAAAGTACAGTTTGATGAAAATGCTAGTCTCTTATTGTTAAAGTTAAGGAAGGTTTGCAAGTATGTGATCTTATACAACATGTCTATTACAGAGTTACAAATCAGATTTGGATGATGAAATTGATGAGGGATTTTGGTTGAGGTACATGTTGAGTACATGGTTGGGACAAGTAGTTGATGAGTTGGCACATACATGATGTGTATAGTTGATGATGTTGGTACATCTTGATGAGTCATAGATTATGAGTAGTTGATACATGATTGGTACATACTTGGTACATGGTTGGAGGCACTTGTTAGTAGTATTGTTGACACATGTTTTATGGATGATGTAGCATACTTGTATTGGTATATTATTAGAAGCACATATTGATCTTGGTGGTGATTATGAGTTTTCGTGTTATGCTTGGTTGATGCACATCTTTTAGAGTTGTCGTGGTGATTGATCTTGGTGACTATATCTGATTTGGTTGATAAGATTGATGAGATAGCTTTTTGTGATAGGTTGTTTGGACAAGTTGTTACGTCATGTTATTTGTACAGGTTGGAGCATGGTTGATGCACTTGTTTATGGTACAAGTTGATTATAGTTTGTTTGGTACAGGTTGGTGCATGGTTGATGAAATTTTTTATGGTACAGGTTGGTGCATGGTTGATGAAATTTTTTATGGTACAGGTTGGTGCATGGTATATGCACTTGTTTATGGTACAGGTTGATGCATGGTTCAGGTTATTGGTACATGTTGTTTGGTGCAGGTTGATTGGTACAGGTTTACAACAATATATTTCACAGTGATAGTGTGACAGTGGTTCCATCATTCTACTTATACGTCAGGGCAGTTGGATGGGGCAAGGACGACTGGTTGTATCCACCTTCTGGTTGTAGCCGGAGAATATAGGGGGTTGTAGCCTCCTTCTGGTTGTATCCAGAGAATAAGGGAGTTGGAGCTTCCATCAGGCTGTAGCTTGAGAAATTAGGGGGTTGGAGCCTCCTTCCAGTTGCAGCTGGAAAACAAAAGAAGTTGGTGCTTCCAATAAATTTAATTCTTAAAGACATATAATAAAAAGCATTATGTGCTTTTCTCCCACTTTGTGTTTCCACGTAAAAACATTGGGGTACTGTGTATGTGTATTATTTCTCATTTGTTCATTGTTTATTTACTATGCAACTATTGAATGATAATGCTACATTGATATAACAATTTCATATTGTGGTTAAAAATGATTGAATTTCTCTATTATTGATTCACCCCCCCTCTCAATAATCCAACAAATGGTATTAGAACAGGTTCCTTCATGAAACATTTTAACCACTGGAAGGAGATCATGGATTATTCTAAGAATGGAGTACCATTGTTTAATGGTTAGAATGGTTTAAAGTATGATATTTGGAGCATAAGGACAAAAGTATTTTTATAGGAACAAGGGCATTATATTTGGCTATCAGTCATTACAAGATATGATAGTTCAAAAAGGGAAAATACTACAACCAAGAAGGAATTGAAGAAGAATAATAAAAAAGAAATGGATTTCATATGGGAAGGATTACCTAATCCGGTAAGAGAAAAGGTTGATAAATGTTCATTAGCCAAAGAACTTTGGGATAAGTTACACGACATATATTCTTCACCCATCACAGATTCAAAAAATGCCAAAGAAGATGAAGGTACAGATCAAGAAGAAATATGTTCACCATGTCAAACAAATTCAGAATATGAAGAGTACATAATCAACAGAGGTATGTTGTTTTTCTTTAATTGTGAAAAACGCGAACATATTGAAATAGAATTCCATGAAAGAAATGAGACAGAAAAACAAATTAAAAAATAAGACAATTATGAGGCAGAATTTAGTGCTTTAGATGAACTAAGAGAAGAAAACAAGTCACTCAAGAAAGAATTGATGAAACAAAAGGAAAGTGTTCACATTTTTTAAGAAGCTCAACAGTTCATCGAGAAATTAAGAACTCAGCTAGAAGAAGCCAGAAAGATCGAAGAAAATATTGAATATCAAAAACAGTGTTTGGAAGCCAACATAGCAACATAGAAGGAAGAAGCGGAAATGAGAGAGAAGATATTGACAGATCATCTTAAGGAAAGAAATAATGATCTAAACTAGCTTGAGTCAGAGTTTTGTCAAGAAGATAAAGTACTTGAAGAAGAAATAATCACATTAAAAATTTAGCTTGAAGAAGTGAAGAGAACAAAATAAGTCATGAAGTCTCAAATATTAAATAAAGAAGAAGAGGCTGAGAAGCTTGAAGAAGAATTTGTCAGATTGAGAAGTAAAATTGTCAAGCTCAAAAAGAACGTTGAAGAGACAGAAACATCCACATCAATTACATATAATGAAGAGAAGCACTCTAGGTTTCTAGAAAAGAATAATGAAGAAAATAGAAAGAGTTGTGCAAAAGTACTCAAAGGAAGGAATCATGGTCAACCATAATCTAAGAAAACTATTGAAGATACATCGTCAAGAAGACCTTCTATGTTCAAGCCATAAAGAATCTTCAATCATGATCATTATGAGTCAAGGTAGAAATTCAAAGGTTTCATATTGTAGGGATTATAAAAGAAATGTTCAAGAAAGAAGTGCCTATGTGGTCGCACGTAACATTGAGTGTTACAAATGTCATAACTATGGACACATAGCCAGTGATTGTAGAAGCATGATTGATACTTCCATGAAAGAGAAAACTGATATCAGATATAAGAAAGTATGGATAAGAAAACATGAAGAAAAAGTGAATAAAGAACAGGTACTGGAGATCACAAGATTGTCAATAAAACGAGATGAACAAAATTCTACAGAGAAAAATAAAGATGACAGATACATAAAGGTTTGGAAAATAACTTAAAGAAAGGAAGGACATGTAAATAAGGAACAGGTTCAAGAGATTGTACTTTTAGGCATTGTAGTGAAATATGAATCCATATACAGAAAGAAAGAAGTCAGATATCAAAGAGATAATGAATCTACTAATGAATATGATGATGAATATACCAATGAAGATGATGATGAATACACATCAGAGCATGAATTGTTATGAGCCATCTAGCTTAGAGACTCCCAGGTAATATGAATATTGGACAGGGGGAGTCTATGCGATAGTTGTGATAGACCAAATAACCATCCTTCGGGTAGCTTGTAGAGTTTGAGAAGACAGATTCAGAGCAGTCACTTAGAAAAAGTATAGTTTGATAGATTAATCAAGATGTCATGATAGTATAATGATAAATGGGTTAGCATTATGGACAGTTGTGCAAGTAGAATCTTGGACAGTATGGACAGAGATGGATTTGTAAGAACACTTAGCAGGTTTGGACATATATAAGACAATGGAAAAGAGAATGGATTCATATATTGGCTCAGAGAGTGGTTCAAAGACAAAGGAAAATTATCATAATGGATGATAATTACATAGGAAATGGCTCGAACAATGCTAATGGATTCCAAATTGACAGATTTGTTTTGGACACATGCAGTGCATACAATAGTTCACATTCAAAATAGAGTAATGCTCAGAAAAAACAATGACAAAACTCCCTACGAGCTATGTAAAGGAAGCGCATACAACAACCTCTACATAAAGGTAACTCAAGGTAGTATTTTATTAATTGAAATTTATGTTGATGATATTTTTTTGGAAGTACTAATGACAAGTTAAGCCAGAAATTTGCAAAGGATATGCAGAATGAATTTGAAATGTCATTACTTGGAGAACTATCCTTCTTTTTGGGTCTTCAGATATGTCAAAGCAATCGAGGAATTTTTATTTCTCAAACTAAGTATATCAGATAAATGCTAAAGAGGTTCAGAATGGAAGATTGCAAACTAGTTACCACTCCTATGCAAACCAATTGCAAGCTAAGCAAAAATGATGATTCAAAGTCTATAGACCAGAGGCAACACAGGTCAATGATTGGTAGCTTACTATATCTGAAAACATCCATACCATATGTAATGAAGGCAGTTGGACAAGTGCCACGATTTCAAGAAGCACCAAAGGAATCACATGTATTAGCAGTAAAGAGGATTTTTAGATATCTCAAAGGAACATAAGAGTTTGGATTACGGTATCCAAAAAGAAAGGATTTATCACTTATTTCCTACACAGATGTAGATTGGGTTGGTTTCATTGATAAATGACAAAGCACCAGTGGAGCAACGTTCTAATTGGGTGAGTGTTTAGTATCATGGATAAGCAAGAAACAATCATCAGTATCCTTATCTACAGCCAAGGAAAAGTATATTGCAGCAACAAGATGTTGTACACACATTCTATGGATGAAACAAACTATGACATATATACAGGTTGAGTATGATGATACCATTCCAATCTGTTGTGATAATACAAGCGCCATCATTATCTCAAATAATCCGATGATTCACTCCAAGATGAAGCACATTTCAATCAAGTATCACTTTCTATGGGAACATGTTACAGAGAAGAACATCAGAGTTGAATATGTGGGCACAAAAGAAAAAGTGGAAGACATCTTTACAAAACCACTTCCATGGGAAGCCAGTGAGTATCTTTGCCAGAGACTCGGAGTAATTTCTACTCCAAAATGAATGCTTTTGAATGATTATCTTATATGTCTTAGATCTACATGAGGAAGCACCATAAAGAGGATAGTTCAAGTTGGAAGATTAGTTTCAGGAAGAGTTCAGTCAGGGGGAGTATCCCTAAGGACAGTTTAGTTAGGGGGAACAACCCCAGATGGAAAGATACCTTTTCCATGATGACAAAGGGGGGGAGATTTATCAGATCCAAAGGTAAATGCTTGAGAGAGAGAATAGAGGCATGTTTCCAAGGGGAGAGATTGTCACAAGGGAAGAATGAGCAATATGACTTCAGATTGATACCCTTTTTCAAAGGGGGAGATATTATTCATATGAAGGGAGAGAGAGTAATCAGAGGCTTATAAACACAAAGAAAAATAAAAGGCATGTAGATAGGGGGAGTATCCCCAAGGAGAGTTCAGTCAGGGGGAGCAGCCCCAAAGGGAGATACCCTTTTCCATTGATTTAAAAGGGGGAGAGATAGAAACATTAATGAGGAGTATAAGCATGAATGTTATCATGACTAAGTGTTGCCATCAATGCCAAAGGGGGAGATTGTCAGACAATTGGCTTAGGTTGATGGACAGTTGGTATGGATTGTTGGTTGGCATTGATGTCAACCATTGGAGAATGATACTGTAGATTGATTTCAACCCTTATTGATTGTTGTCAACCCTTGGAGAAAGTCTAGTAGCGAATTCTAGTAGAACAAAGGTTTGGGTAATGGACCCAAGGTTGTTTCATGTACAATGGTATGAGTTTTAATATATTTTAAGGTAAGACTATTCTATATGGATATTACATGTCATTCCATTTTTGGTGGTATGTGGAACGTCACATAAATCCTCACGGTTAGAGATTTATGGCCATGTGAAGTTGGAGAAAGGTTTGGGTAATGGACCCAAGTTTTTTTTATGGATAATGGTATGAGTTTTGATATATTTGCAGGTAAGAATATTCTATATGGATAGTACATATCATTCCATTTCTATTGGTATGTGTAACGTCACATAACTCCTCAAGGTTAGATATTTATGGCCATGTGAAGTTGG
>CBVK0100097718.1:0-31244 GCA_900067695.1 Picea abies
ACTTGTCTTCTAGGGTTATTATCTAATGTTTTAGGGTTTCTCTTGCTTCCTGAAATATTCTAGTCTTTTCAAAGGTTACATGTGGAGGTTAATACCTCCCACATCTACCATAATATCAACAAAAGACAATTTCTATAATTAGTATAATTAAAAATAATTAAAACCCATAACAAGATTTCTTGAACCCTTTTGTAGGACCTCTTTTAACTTTCACTTCAATGAAGAAATTTGTAGAATGAGGAGAATAAATAGAAGAAATAAAAGGGAATAATTTATAGCTTCAACAACAGATTCATTTTCTTTAACCCCACATAAGATTTATTCCACAATGCCATACAACTATATAGATCCTTGAAATGTTAGCTACAATAACTTTTGTCTAGAACTCAATAATTAATCCAAATGTTAACATTTTCAGCTAGCAATCTTGGTGTAATTAGAAATCATTCCAATTTGTAAAATAAAATAAAATATCAAAGTTAAACAACTCAAATTTCACCTAAAACTTACTGATAAATTCTCTACAATAGAGCCATCTTGAAATGAACTAATTAACTCACTATAACAACTGCATACAAAGTCTATAGCACTCCACTTGCCAACTTAATAGACCAAATGAATCACCACCGAACCCTATCCAGGGAGAACTTATATTCCACCTGGAGTCCCTGATCTGTAAGAGCTCACAAACAACACCCATAAGTAGCAATAGAGAGATAATAGGAAAATTAAATTCCAACACCACTCATATCTTACTCAACCAGGCCAAGCTAACTCGTACATTGAATTTAGATTTTCTAGAATTATTTTGGCACCATCTCATTACATTTCCCTCTTATTTATTTATTAATTAAATCACCTTTTTTATTAAATAAATATTAAATTTAAGATCCCCTCAAAAGTGGGTAGATTGGAATTGAATTAATTCAAGGTTTAACCTAGGTTGTCTTACCTGGTCAATTTACACCCTTGAGTGGTGATGTTATACTGGAGAATAGGGATTCCACGCCCATGTGGCATGCCTCTCTAGACTTATATGGACTCTACATACTTACGCTGTACTTAGGACTCCAGGCCCTAGTAGATTTAGGACTCTGCGTCGTAATAGATTCCATAGATTCAAGTCTTTGGGCCTTGATTTTCTAAATATTTAGGACTTTGCGCCCTAATTTTTTATATCATAGATCCAAGACTCCATGCCTTGATATTCCATGGATTTAAGACCCAATTCCATAAACTCCATGGCATCTCATCCATTCTTCCTGAAACTCCACATTTCCCACTAGGTTGTGAGCTCGTATCCATTCGATGATCTTGTTGGCAAGGTCTTGTTTCCCTACACCTGCACACATCATAATTTCATAGATTAAAATGATCAATTTAAAATTCATAATGAATTAACTTAATCACATTTTATCCAAATGTATTCATGAATTTCATATTCATTTATGATATGGGAAGATCCGAGCATCCCATGTCGACAAGTAACCAAGTTCCCTGCCACATCTTATACATTACAAGGTTAATCATACATAATCATCAAAATCATGTTTCATCAACTGGATCATAATCAATTATCTGTTCCACATAGCAATGATCAAGATCACAATCAACCATCTGTTCCACACAACAATGATCAGGACCATACTCAAAGATACCAAGTCTACACAAATAAGTTTGACATATATAATCCATCAACAATCACCCTCCTCGGGTGATACAAAACTCTACTATCCAGACAGGACACTGCATACTTCCCTCTTAGTCTCAAACTTGGCCCAAAGTTTAATTAGACAAAAAGGGAATTACATATGCATAATAGATGCATTTTCCCATGAAGCAAAACTACGACTATACAAGTCCCATTGGACCTTTACTTGGTCCACCATGCGACGCCTGAGCTATCAAGTGTGATTGTCCAATATCCAAATTGGCTCTGCCTTCATAGTCCTCTTGTCTGTTACCTAAGTTATAAAAGAGATTTATTTTTACAAGAAATCTCAAATCCAATGAAACAAATACAAATGCTAACACAACACATCATCAACTATTAGTTTGTCAAAAACCCAATGCCATCAACTATGTTACATCATGAGTCATAACTTATGTCATGGTTTCATTATCTTTACCAATGTGATCAACTAAGCTCACAACTTCAATGTTAACACATCATGAGAATGCTTAACTCATACTCATCTTCCATAAAACAAGGTATCAAACGCACTATGATAGTGCATATTCCCAATTAATATAGAATCTCTTCAACTATTTATCATGATGAGATTCCAAACTTTGATATATTACATACATTTTTTTTTCTATCACCAGAGCCTAACACCTTATTCAAGCATTCGATTTTATTCCTTCATAAAGGTGCATATAAAGAAATGGTAACAAGTAAGCCATAATGAATTTTGTTCCATAATATTCTAGTCACACAACAACCCAAGAATAATAGGAATAAAAGAGAAATTTGCAACATGAAGGCTTCCTGAAACAAAAGTGAAAGCGTCATAATTCAGTAAGAACATTCGGCAACAATCCATTGCCATAGTTTCACCATTCTCATAAATTGAGAAATACAATAAATCCCATTGGATCTCAAGTATTGGATTTCTTCACTTATCCATTCATACCCACAACTAACCCAAGAAAAAAAGATTAAACTTTATACAAACAACAATATTACATAATCGTTTCACATTCTTAAACCGACAATGAATTTTGGAGAATGATTTACCTACAAATTGCTTCAAACAACAAATGTAATCTTAATACTAGGTTGAGTTTCTAATTGTTGTAATGAATTTGGGTTTTCTTCCCACTATCATGCTTTTCATTCTAAATAAAATACTATGTGAGAGGTTCCCTTGGACACACTCTCTCTTCACCTCCAAAACATGGGATTTAACAAACTCAACAAAAATAATTGCATACAATAATTTAGTTAAGTTAATGCAAAGAAAACACAATCATGCCAACTTCAATACCAACAAAACACCCTCTTTTACATGGAAGTCCAAATGTATCACTTCATGCCCATATTGAACTCAAGATATACAACTCTACATAGTAGCCCAATTTATTGATATCATGCCTAACTTTACATTGTATCCCAATAGATGCAATCAAATCACAATAAGAGTCAATATTTGAATGAATGCTTCAAGAAGGTAACACTGGCTCTATGCCCAAAGTTAATCTAAAAAAAATAAAAAATCATCTCTATGGTTTATTTTTAATGTTAAGGAGGAATCTCTATTACTACCAGCTTGGGCCACCCACCTAAAAATCAATCCATTATTTCTAAGATGCATATGAGAAGAAACAAACCATAATGCAATCCTTTCTCTTCACTCAAAGTGAGTGCAAAATACAAATGAAACCAATCATTTCCAATTGAAACCCTAATCAAATGGAAACAAAAAAAATAAATATGAAAATATGCAAATGTAGAATCATCAATGAAAAATATTTTAGAAATACAAATGTGGGAATATAAATACAAAAGGTTTTAGCAATTAAAATCCAGAAATCATACTTCCATGAACAACAAGATGCATCATTAAAATCCAGAAATCATACTTCCATGAACAACAAGATGCATCAATTAATTCATCAAGTTTGTGAGTTTCAAGTCACAGTAAAACACCACTATTTGCACCATTCAAAAACTCAATTCCACTAGTTTCCTCAATCGTCTTCTTTTCATAATATTTTGGTGTTCTTCTTCTGCCTAGCCCACAATAACTATCATGTTTTGCTCCTTTAGACATATCGGTCTTATAGATGTGGCCTTTCATTCCAAACACTAGTCCTTCTTATTAGAACTTGGGTATGTCAATAGTCACTCTATACAAAAGTACTGCATCAAAATTTATATGTATGCATACCTGACTTCCCTCAAATTGATTTGAATTTATAATATCGAATACAATAGTTCAATATAAAACTAAGACAAATGAAATGGGTGAGATTTAGAATATAACTAATTATACAAAAAGAGATTGGTAAACTCCAAAAGTTAAGATGTGTTTAAATATGATTCTTAAAAGTACCTCAGGAAGATAAACTTACCAGCTAAAACCAACTCTGAACCAATCTACTTATTTTTTCTTACTATGTCTCTGCAATTTTATTGAGACAAATAGTATTCACTTGACAATCTAATTGTGCATTCATAACTCATTCAATTCAATTCTCTAATCTAATTGTGCATTCATAACTCATTCAATTCAATTCTCTACCCATTCAAGAAATAAATGCATACGGTTACTCAAAATTCCATCCTTGTAGTCACATCCACTAGATTCAAATTCACATCCCATACAAAGATCGTTGTAGGTAACCACCCAAAACACAACGAAAGACTTGTATTGGGATTGTTGTTTGTTAGAACAAACCACAAAAAGGGTTGTAAAAAAATGTTGTAATGTAAGAAGGAAAGTGTATTGTTAGACACCAACCATAATTTGAACATAACACTTGCAGATGGCCTTTTTAAATCTACATATTTTAATGGATAATTTTCCTTGTTATTGGGCATATTTAGGAATAAAATCAACAATCAATCTATAACTTTTTTGTTGGATCAACCAACCAGCAATCCAAGCCACTTGATTAAAGTGATATGGATCCAATTTCACAATCCAATTAAATGGAAACCAAGTTGTAACATGTCATTTTTACAACAACAATAAATAATTTAAACTCAATGATTAAGTGAAGGAAAGTTTGGACTGTAACAATCACCCATCAATACAATAAAATGGTTACACATAAATAATAATAAGAAAAAATATAAATGAGGGTTGTGTTTGTCTCTTTCCCATGTTCCATCCTTATTATATGGCATATATTATGGTCCTACATACACCCCTATTGCTTGAATGACAAACCCATACATCAGATTCATTCCGAAATAACTCCACAAAACAAATTCAACTTCTTTCAACACATTAAAACAATCCATTTTTCTTGTTAACATATTAGTCACAAAAATAATTCTACCACAAAACTTCTTTTAGAAATTTAGAGAAGAAAATCAAATCAAAATACAATTTCTTTGTTTTTGCAATTTTTCCAACATTTGAGAAGGAACTACAATCTTCCCGTGGCCCACAATTTTCCTGCAGTTTGGGTTTGAATCTTAGCCTACAAGTTTATATCTACCTCCATGTCTTATTTGTATCCTAAAGTGGCATAATCCAAAATTGACCCTTGCAATTTTATGTAACTAATCACATATTTATGATCAGGCTCTAATATGCCCACCTTCAAAAGAACATGACAAACAAGCATACCTCTAATTTATGCTAAAATATGAGCATACCAAAAACACAACCCTCAATGGACAAAATAATCATACAACCAAATCTATTTAATTTTCAAATTCATACCAAAATAAAGGATATAATTAACCAAAACATAGCCATGGTCAGACCCAATAGTAAATATATTACATTATATATTTTTCCAAAATCATTTGGATTGATATTCTTTTGAAAAGAAGCATACATTCACAAGTATCTACCAGAGACAATTTATCTTCATAGATTCTTTCACCTACCACTTCCATGCCACTCAAAGAATACCTGATGACATTAGCATCTCACCAAATTCTTGTGCATTGATTCCATTAATGATGGAACCTTAATAGAGCTAGAAGAATATTATCTTCCAGAAAAGCTTTGTTTATTATGAAACTCATTAATTTTGCCAAGTATGCAAGGAATACTAGAGAAAAAACAAAGTTGAGGCCACTAGAATGACTTTTATTCTTCATTCACGCACCTAGAATTACACCATTAATACCTCAAATAGGTCCAACTATTAAAAAAAAATCAAAGGCTTGTTGGTATCAATCTCAACTAGGCATTGCGGCTCTAAGAAGAATACTCAAGACTACAACAATTTAAACTGATTTTTTTTTGTTGGGATACCTAAGTTCTTCTTTACCAATCAATTCTATAAGCCAACATTGCAGGCCCAAGGCTCTAGTGTTGAAAACCTACTCTGATACCATATGTAATGTCCTACCTTACTTACCAACAATACATAAGAAGTTAGGATCAAAATACGTACAATTTTTTATTTTTTTAAAAGAAATCCAAATCAATACATTTATCATGTAATTATAACTATGTTTATAATTATGTAGCTATGTACATAAACACACTCCTATAAACCATTTCCAAATATGTTCTAAGTAATCATGAACATATTGTTTCCTACAAGCATGCACACAATTTGTTGCAGCCTCCTACATTAATTCAAAATGTACATATACAAATGTAAATTAACTATATCATAAAATAATTGGAATAATCAAAGTAGGAGTAGAAATCAAACTTAGAATTCTATAGCCAAGAGGTACATAATCAAACCACATATGCAAGCAAGCTACAACCATTGAAGCTTTTAGGAACCACCTTACAAGTAAGATACAACCACAATTTCAATTGAGCCATTTGAACAATCGCTTTATTAGCAAACAAATACTAAAAACATAACATCCTTTAATTAAACTCCTCACTTACATACAAACTTCAACCATTGAGGGGTTTAACCAAACACTTTGTATGCAAACAAACCTACAACCATATTGATTCAAAAGCATCTCTGGCCTTATGCGAACCTCATTAACCAAAAACATTTCATTTTCAAGCTTGTAAAATGAAGGGTGAAATACATGTTGCCACTTCCATTGTTGTAACACAAGCATTGTGACTCTTGTTGTTGCAACACCATTACTGCAACACCTATTGCTACAACACCCATTGTTGCAACACTAATGTTTTAAATCATGTTGTTGCAACACATTTTGTTGCAACACCCAAGTTAAACTTACAACATCCAGAAAAGAGAGAAAGAGAAAAAGAAAACTTGAAGGGGGGAATTTCACAGATGAAGGATAGAAAAGGGAGAGATAGAAAAGAGAGAATAGGGAATAACAACCATCTTTCCTTATCCGGGAATAATACAAATTTCCACAGGGCGTAAGAAAATTCTGTAAATCACCTAGATTTACGATTTATCTTCTAAAAACATTATTTATAAACTCAAAATGGGGGTTACATGGCCCTTTCGCCATGGATACCCCTTTTCTTTTCGTTGAAATGAAACATAAATATTCCAAAACTGTATTTATTTAAATCCAACTAAATTAACTCCACAAAATTTGTTTTTTAGCTAATCTAATATATAGCACACACAATAACACCTACAACCACCAACAAACTTCAATATCAACTCAATAAGACATATGCATGTCAAAGATAATTTCTATAATCAATATAATTAAAAATAAATTAAAACCCATAACTAGGTTTCTTGAACCCTCTTGCAGGATCTCTTTTAACCTTCACTTCCATGAAGAAATCTGTAGAATGAGGAGAAGAAATAAAAGGGAATAAATTTCATCCTCAACAACATATTCGTTTTCTGTAACCCTGCATAAGAGTTATTCCACAATGCCATACAATTTTCCAGATCCCTGAAATGTTAGCTAGAGTAACTTATGTCTAGAACTCAATAATTAATCTAGATGTTAGCATTTTCAACTAGCAATCTTGGTGTAATTATAAATCATTCCAATTTATAAAATAACATAAAATATCAAATTTAAACAACTCAAATTTTACCTAAAACTTACTGATCAATTATTTGCAGCAGTTCCAACTTGAAATCAACTAATTAGCTCATAGTAACAGTTTCATACAAAGTTTGTAGTGTTCCACTTGCCAACTTAATAGACCAACTGACTCACCACCCATCCATATCCAGGGATAACTTCTTCTCCACCTGGAACCCTTGAGTTGTAAGAGCTCATAAACAACACCTAGAAGCAACAATAGAGAGATAGTAGGTAAATTAAATTCCAACACCACTCAAATCTTACTCAACCAGGCCAAGCTAACTCGAACATTTAATTTAGAGTTTCCATAATTATTTTGGCAACATCTCGTTACATTTCTCTCTTTTTTATTTATTGTTAATTAATTCACCTTTTTTATTAAATAAATATAAAAGTTAAGAGCCCCTCAAAAGTGGGTAAATTGGAATTTAATTAATTCAAGGTTTAACCTAGATTGGTTTATCTGGTTGATTTACACCCATAAGTGGTGATGTTATACTCAAGAATAGGGATTCCTCACCCCTATGGCATGCCTCTCCAGACTTATTTTGACTCCACGTCCTTTCCTTGTACCTAGGACTTTGTACCTTTGTCTTCCAAAGATTTAGGACTTCGCGCCCTATATTTTTTTTTATCATAGATCCAAGACTCAACACATTGATCTTCCATGGATTTAGGACCTAGTGCCATAAACTCCATGGCTTCTCATCTATTCTTCCTGAAACTCCATGTTTCCCATAAGGTATTGGTTTTGATCTCATATCCATTCGATGATCTCGTTGGCAAGGTCTTCTTTCCCCGGACCTGCACATCATAATTGCATCGATTAAGATCACCAATTTAAAATTCATAATGAATTAATTTAATCACATTTTACCCAAATGTATACATGACTTCCATAGTCATTTATGATCTAGGTAGATCTGAGCATCCATGTTGGAAAGTAACCAAGTTCCCTACCACATCTTTTACATAATCATGAAAATCATGTTTCATCAACTTGATCATAATAAACTATTTGTTCCACACAACAATGATCAAGATCATAATCAACCATATGTTCCACACATGAATGATCATGACCATACTCAAACATATAATAATACAGAAATAGAGATGCACACATACATACATGTGTGTGTGTGTGTGTGTGTGTGTGTGTGTGTGTGTGTGTGTGTGTGTGTGCAGAAGTCAATTGATCCAACCAATTTCATACATATAAGTTTGACATACATAATCCATTAGAAATCACCCTCGGGTGTTACAAAACTATGCTAGCAACATGGGACACTACAATTGACTCAATATCATTTTTAGAAGTGTGACCTTAAAGATTAGGATTTGTTGAATATGGGATATTTGTATGGTTTTCCATACACAAGCTCTCATACTAGCACTAAATATGTTGAGGGGTTTGGATTCTCAATGCTCAACGGTGGGGATTAAACCCAAGGATGAGGCCCAATTAGACTCGTCCTTGTTTGGTATGGAATAATCCTCAATATTGATGGTCCAACAACCATTCAATGGGCTTTAAAAGTTGTTTGATTTCATTCTTTCTGGTTTTTTTTTATTGTTTTATAATTTATAGCTATCTGTTGTAGAAAAGAAGTAAACTAAGGAGTTTGAAGAAGTTTGAAGAAGTTTGTGTTGAGGATAACCTATGGCAATAGTTGATGAAAATTATTCGAGGCTTTAGATTCTTGAATAAACAAATCCACTAACAACGTATTACTCATTAGATATATCAAGGAAACAATAACTAATTAATAGCAAAAAGAGATAAGATTTAACTACGAGACATTAATAAATAATTCGACGATATCCCAGATGACGGTAGAAAAAAAAATTAACTAATGAAGAAAATAACAATTTACTAAGAATAACTAATAATTCATTCAATAGAATAAGATAACTTAATAGAAATTGAATTTATTACTAGTTGACTCTGGTATTTAGACAATAACAAAATAATTTGAAATAATGAATAAATTCATTAAAAATCTTAGCAAACCAAAATGTCTTGATTCCAATAGAGTTCTATGAATTCAACCTTGAAATAATATGTTGCTTCAGTCCTTTTGAAAGTGCTTTAGAGATCAAAGACCTTTTCTAAGAGTCTAGTCTCCTAATTTATAAGATAAAACTAATCCAATTATGGAATAAAACAAAAACAACTATGTGAAAAGCCATAAAATATGCATCTTTAATGAAAAAAAGTATTGATAAAATGACCATGCATCAACCACGTCTCCAATTTATTGAAAGCTTCAAATCATGCATGCTTAAACTCATAAATATTTCCCTAATTAAACAATTCACCATGTTGTTCTCTCTTTACCAATCTCATGCATGCATCTTTCAATTTGATTTTCTTGTTTTAAGCACAATAAGAAACATCTCAGATTTTTTTCTATCTTTAGTGATCAACCATTTCTAAAATTGGAATGACCATACACCCAATCATCAATTCCTCTAGCTCTACTCCCGTGCTTTTATATGTCAATTGATAAAAATATTCCAATTTGAACTATACAATCTTGGAATTCCTTTTTTTATGCTCTATTATCTCAATTTCTTGTACCTAGACCATAATAGATGTATATTATGACTACAAATTTATCAAATAAAACAATCCATTGATCTTAAAACGAAACATTCAAGTCACTTCCCTGAGATCGATTTCCCTTATTTCACAAATTTGAAACAAACTGTGCCAAACAAACAAAAGCATTTATCATAAAATTGTATATTTTGATGACACCTTTCCGATGATATAAGGCATTCTCAAAACAAGGATCATAATCAAAAGTTGTTGTAAAAATACCAAAATATTTTTCCATACTATAGATTTATTCCAAAAATATGAAATAAACAATGCAAAATCAAGGAAAACTTATAACTACAAAGTTGTATATATCGATGAGACCTTTCAAAGGGTATAAGACACACCCCAAATAGAGTTTGGAATCAACATTATCACAAAATTACCAAACATGTTTTTTCTTTGATCGACCAAATTTTTAACCTCCTTTTGATGCTTATGAAACTTTGTTTTTCAGCGCTTTCAAAATTTTGTTAATTTTTTTTTGGTGCATTTAAAATTTGTTTTTTTTTTCCAACGCTTTTGAAATTTGTCTTTTTTTTCAGCACTTTTCCTTCATTCCCTTTCGATGAACTTTTAAAACAATTTTCGGTGCTCGCGAAAAAGTGTGTTTTGGCACTTTTCAAAACTCATTTCAGTAGGATTATGAAACTTACCTTTCGGCATGTTTGAAAACTTGTTTTGGCAAACTCTTTAAACTTGTTCAGTCCAATTTTGAAACCCTTCTTTTAGTTCATTTTCTAAACTTCGTCCTCAGTGAAACTTTGAAACTTGATTTTGGTGTGTTTTAGAAACTTGTTTTTGGCGCACTCTTGAAACTTGGTTTCTTAGTAAAAAATTAAAAAAAAATCTCATTGAGCAAAATATGGTTTTCCTCGAAGACAAAGATAAGTTCAAAAACTGAAAGACATGCAAGAAATAAGTAAAACTAAGATGCAAAAAACCAATCGCAAGACTTAAAGAAAAATGTGGTACCCAAAAAATTGTAATTTGTTTTAGGGTGTTTTGTGTACACAACATATGAGATAAATTATTTCTTCAAAAACTATTCAAGATTTGACGTAAAGAAAATTTAAGGCAACAAAGGAATTGATAGACATCCTCACAACTGTGCTAACTAAATCTGAAATTGGAAATTTAATGGAAGATATGAAAATTGATATCTTGCATTCATTAGCCATGCAATTAGACACTCTCAAAATTAAGAGGAATCAAGAAGAGGTTGAAAAATCTTTAGAAATTTTCTATCCTAAATGTACAAATAAGTATGCATGAAATGAATGTCCATTAAACCATGTGGAGATTTGTGGTATTTTTTATAAAAATAATAAGATAAGTCAATATCCATCTCTACCTAGTTTGAAAGGTGTATGCCAAGGAGCTAAAGAGAACATGGAGAAATTATGATTCATCAATCAAAGAAGGTAAGGTTAACCACAAAAATTCACAAGGTATGCCTTATTCACACCCTCAATAGTTTAATATTGGTTGGAATAATAAAATGTATGTTCCTCCCACAGCTTGGTATCCCTCAAACCAACAACATTGGATAATACAATCCAAACCCTGCAACAATGGAGATATCCACCTCAAAGACCATCTTTCCAATTCCAACCTCAACAACAATCTTAATGGCCTAACTCCCAAAAACCATAGATACCTTAGCCACATGTCTCCATGACACAACACCCAGAGTCTTTGCTACCACCTTCTCAACAAAAAAATTAATCAATGACCACCCAAGCAACCACAAATTATTACCCAACCAACACCAAACCCAAAGTTGTACAATGGTTCAACTATTCTATAATAACGAGATGGAAAATTATGCAACTTATTCATTAAGTTATGTGTACTACAATGAACTTCATCTTCTCTCAAGAAAAGTAGTGGCATGTATTTTACCTCCACTAGTTACCAATCAATTAAAAGTAAGGCAAACATATAACTCAAAAACCAAAAACCAAGAACAATATCAACAACCTTCTCCACTAGAAAACAAAAAACAAAGTCCACCTTACATAGAGAGGCTTGAGGAAATAAAAACACTCACTTAATATAAATATGATCTTTTAGGTGATTTAAATAAATGTAATACCCATGTTTCCCCCAACTTGTAATTAATCATTAATCATAATCACCATGCTATGGCATGGGAATAATGTAAATGTATTATTGTTTATATTGCCAATAACTGACTACAGGGGATGAAGCCTCAAAGTACTGGCCATGATATCACTAGAGGAAAGAAAGTGAAAACTATAAGAGAGGGTTAATTATATCGAATGAACCCAAAAATTCCAAAGGAGGAATCAATTAATGAAGAAAGGACCGGTGGTTGAACCATCAGCCAACCCCGTGAATGGAAGCACGGTCTAGCTGAAGAATGTCAACCCGAAGTACCACAGGGTCCTGCAGACCCAGACTAACCCAAGTTTTCCTTCTGACAGAAGGAACAATATATGAGGGAGGTGCGTGCAAGGCACGTAAGAGAATAAAGAGAAGAGTGGAGAATGCGGGAAGCTCCCCAACTGAGAATTAGTAGAAGGCCATGAGCTTGATGATGAGGAAGCATATGATAAACCTCATTGAGTACATAAAAGAGAGGAAAATATATTAGAGTTTGCAGAGAATAGAACCCGAGCAAAAGCTGAAACAAAGAAAGAATCCCTAAGAAACTGCAAGAGTTCCCTGGTGATATCATGGCCTAGCACGGGGGTGGCCAGAGTGATAAGAATGAATGCCTCTGAGCCTATGGTTGGGTGGATAGGAGAACACCCATAGTCGATTGATCAGTGATCGATTGTAATAGATAAGTATTTTTATGCCCGATATCCTAGAATTGAAATGCATGATTTGATTATCTGTAAATGTGATAACTAGTGCCTTGCGTAAAATTGATGATAATGGTGTTTATTGTCCTTCTGTAAAATATTGTGTTTTATTGGTGGTATACTATTTGGATGTTCGATCTTTGTGACTCTGGTGGTCCAGCTGACCGAATATCTTGAGATGGGGTTAACTGGAATTCTTAATCCCTGTCGATCCCTCAAATTTCTCCTTCGCGGAAATAATGAGTTCGAACTCTATGGAAGGAGGGTGTCTCCCTTAGAGATTTCACCTATGTGACCAAGGGCTCATGCCCATGGCCTTGACAAATTCCCAGACAATATTCAAGCGTGTAACCACGAGAATATTTGGAGGTCCCATATGACCAAGGTATAGAAACCCTGCACTAAGTACGAAAGGAGCTACCTCTTGATGGCTTCGAAGCTTTGGGAGCTTGAAGCCCTGGGATGTCAAACTTCATAACTGTAAAAAATACTTGAATGTCGGAGTCGCAAAAGGTTGTGAGTCGTTGACCTGGGGAGTCCATTGGGGCCCCTTATTGACCATATGATCGTCTAGTGGAAGGTTTCACGTATCGTACTTCGACGAAGTTCCACTTCGGGAGAATGGAGATGTTATAGCATAAAAATCCTCGAATGTCGAAGTTACGAAGTGAAGGAGAGTTGTAGATTTGGGTAAAATCGTTAGGAGCCCCGCTTACCATCCGATCATTCAGGAGAAGGGAACCACACATGGTACTTCAGTGAAGCCAAAACCACCGAAGATCGGAGCTGCGAAGTGACCAGGACCGTTGATATGGGGATCCTTCAAGTTATCTTCTAGCCATTGGATCTATGAAGAAGTCATCCTGAAGTTGACCACTTCGGGAGGACAGGGGCATTGTAATGTAAAAATTCCCAAAGGCCAAAACAATCAAGTGATGGGAATTGTTGATTTGAGGGCATGATGGATCCCTCTCTGATCGTTGAATCTACCCCATGGTCAATTCAGTGTTGACTACTTCAAGAGAAAGGAGAAGTCTATAGAATGAAACCCCTGAACGTCAAAGTTACGAAGTAGCAAGGACCATTGATCAAAGAGGTACGTGGACCAACCTTGGCCGTGATATCAAAGGGCATGAAGGACGGTCGGTCTGGAGTGACATAGTACAGTGATGTCACCCAGGGTGACATGGACCCAATTTTGATGTGATGTCACTCATATTTGTGTGTATCACATACCCTATAGACCCATTGAAACATGACATGTGTCACCCCTGACCCTTACATGTGTCAATCCCTGGTACGAGCCTGCCTAGCCAAAGTGGTTGGTAAAGTGACCGGAACTCCAGGAGTCCGGGACTTCGGACTCCGAAGGATTTGGGGTGTAGTACGAAGAGAGACCAAAAGGCCCGAAGGCCCAAACCACGTGGCAAGATCATGGGACTCCAGGAGTTTGGGACTTCGGGAGATCTCGTGCGTAGATGGTAAAGATGCATTCAATACCGAAGTGTCGAATTCCCTACGAGCCTATGTATTAGAAGAGGGTTAAGCCAATCATTGGACTGGTTGATGGATGGACCTTCCCTGCTAGAGATAGGAACCTAGAGATGGTACGAACGAGATGAAGCCACGTGGGGATGCGTGTCATAAGATCCGACACTCCGGAAGGATTTCACTGCGGAGATTTGCGTGTGTGAAGACTCAGGAACTATTGAAGCCCGAAGTCTCGAAGTGAATCAAAGTCATCAATTCTTTGAGAACACATGGCGTCAGATTGTGAACTTTAGAGATTTGTCACTCCGGAGGTTTTGTGGAGAAGCGGTTCAGAACTCGCCGAAGCACCTGGGCCCAAAGTTTCGGTAGTTCATTGATCTAGAAAGGGATAAGGGACCTTCAATCCCTCTTACGTCATTTCAAAACTTCGCCAATTCAGAGTTCGAGAGATTTGGTGAGTGGTGAAGTGAAAACACCCAAAGCACGAAGTTCTGAAGCACCCTTTGAGTAGGCATCAGGTCACAGCCCGAGGTCACATGAAGTAAGGGGCCTATCATGGAAATTTAGCACATGTTCAAATTCTTCAGAGGGGCCAGGAAAGAGCCCACAGGTTTGGAAGAATCTGCACTTTGGAGAAAGGGGGAACTGTGAAGATTGATTTGGGTTCCAGAAGGGGCTTGAAGAGTCGATTTGACTCAAGTGATTAAACAATCCTAGACCAGGAGGCCACACACTCCCAGGAGGAAGAGGGAATCCACATTTGGAGAGTTATGGATGAGAAGGACATGATAAAAATCTCAGAATTAGGATTTGAGAGAGTTAAGGGAAACAAAATTATGATGCCCCACCCCCTAAAAGAGAATTTAGGGGTTGGGTATGTTACAAATTGGTATCAGAGCATGGCAACAACACTTGACCTGCTTGGTCTCATGCACGAGTAGTATGAAAATATTTTTGGAGGACTTTAAGGTGAAACACCCTATCTTACCGCATTCCTAAGAGGTTTAGTCAAGCCTCTACCAAAGAGAGGAATGATACCCGTTGTTGTTTATAGATGTTTTGGTGTTTCCAAATAAAGAAGATGACTTCACTACACAATTGTACATGTTTTTGTACAGTCATAAGATTTGGTTACCAAGGCTAAGATGAGCATGTGGAGAATATTACTGCCAAACATAAAAAAATTGCATAAATTCCTTGAGTAGAAGGATGTAGATTAAAATACAGTTGGGATTTTACCCAACGAGATTGAATCATGTTATTATGTGGCAAAGGAAGACTATCATTGTTACACATTAACATTACTCGCTTTGATAAGTGTCACAAGTGTCGCATGTTGCTCACAAGTGTCACAAGTGTCAAGCAAAGCATACTGCCATGATGACAACACTAAGGAGACACTTAAAATGCCTCAAACACTTGATTTGAAGGAAGAGGGATGGTTAGCTAAAGTCAAGTATCTCTTTCCACCTGAAAGAAGCTTTCAATATAAGGTTTTAGAAGAGAGCGCTCCCCTATATCACCCTTAGGAGCACTGGCGCTCCCCTATAAGGTGCTAGGGAGCATTATAACACCAAACAACCCTTTTGAAGGAGTGCTATAGATTTTTAGAGCATTGGCGCCCCCCTAAAGCCTACTAGGGAGCACTATAGTGCTCTGATGGCCTTTTTGAGGGAGCGTTGCCTATTCTTAGCAACAGTTGTTCTGTTGAGGAGAATAAGGGGAGGATCTTTCAATCTTGGAAGGCAATTGCATTTGAATTCCTAGTTCAACCATGATATTAGGAGAAGATACATGGCTTAAGGAGGGAAATCCTCAACTTACCCTAAAGATACCTCAAGAGGTTAAGCCTCTGTAAACCTATATAAATAGGCTCTATCATGGTGGAAAGGAGGAATAATTGCAAGCATGAAACCTATGATCTCATAGGAAACACATAGTGAACTGGAGGAAAGTAATCAGTGAAGTTGTTGTCGTCCGAATCATGGATCTTTTGAGAAAGGGTTGGACAAAGGGGACTTGACGAAGCTGTCGCATTCACATCTACGGCTGTAAGTTACATCTGTCATCGTTCTCATTAATATGACATGCTTGGCCTATTTCTTTCTAGTTTGTGTTTAATCTCACATGAACTTGTCTCTGATAGATAGATCTATTTCAAGCTAATATCAATAGAGTAGGAAGTGGTTGTACTATTGTTTGTCTACAGGGCTCATTGAGGAGCGAAAGATTGGAGCTCAACTTGGAGCGTGCAGGGACAAACACCGATAAAAGGTACTTCTTTTCTCCTTCCTCCTCATACATTAGTTTGTACAGATCTGAAAGGAAGTCAGTGTCCACGTTAAGCATCTTCTGTCTTAAGAGTTAAGAGTCTAGCTCTCAAGAGGAGATCTACATGTCCACAGGGAGATTTTCCTTCAACAATCATTTCTTTGGGAAATGATAGTCGATCCTACAGGAGTGGGATTATGATGATGGGAACTAATATCAAGACTTAGATGTGAACGGATGGAAAGGATCTGTAGCAGTAATAATTATTGCTTTAATGAAGGGTTAAACCTTTTATATGTGTATAATCCCTCACGATTAGAGGAATGAATCTAGTGACCATTCTCTAAAAAGAGAGAGCATGTGCAGCTCTCGGGTTTTGAAGGGAACTGAAAAATGAATTTTTTTTCTGTGTACAAGAATTGTTGGGCAGTTTTTTTTCTAATCAAGCCGATAAACAAAGTAGTAGAGATATAGAGTGGTTGAGTAAGAAATCACAACAGCCTCCCTTGCTTGGTGGATAGGAAACTAATTTGCTAGAATTCTTGTGGGAGGGGGAGAGTGGCCTCTGTCCCTGACTGTAATTGTTGAACAAAAGGAAGAATTCTAGGTGTAATGGTTAAGACTGATCTTGACCTAAAGATACTTTGGTTTTCTAAACTAGGATACTTAGTAAGTAACATAACTCGAAATTGCATTTGGGATTTAAGGGAATAGTCCAAATGTTATTAGTCATGAAAATTTTATTATAATTAAGGTAAAATGGTCGATTAAATGTTGATCTTGAATTTGGCAAAGGAAGTGTTGGGGCACTTCTAGAAGCCCAATGGGTTAGATTCACATCCAATGGTGGATGGTATCCATACAGATATAGTTGGAAGCTAGATTGGTTTCCCTGTTACCTTGGGCATGATTTTAATTGCTCATATTGTATTTATAAGTTGGGTAATGGTCTATGGAAATTAAGGCAAGAGTGTTTTCTTGCTAGTTTTTATTGTACATAAGAGAGAAAAGTAACCTTTGTTGGTTATTATCATGAAGAGAGGGAAACATCAGTATGAGTTATGACTGTGAGATTAGTCATGTAAGTGACCATAATATTTAACTAAAGAACATTAGTGATAAAACTAAATTATCAAGGTGAATAAAGAGGTGCAAGAGATGCACCTGCATATACACAAATATGTGTATACATACTTACAAGAATAATATGACTGCAAGCTCTCAACTGAGAGGGAAGCTATGTGTTGAGAGTTCCTATGAGACTTATCATAAGAATGATTTGAATATCCTTGGGAGAAGGATATAGAAGTTTGATATGTCCATGTCTGTGAATGACATGGAAAAAGGTGCAAGCAATGAGCTTGCATGATGAATGTTTGGACTATGTGTGTTTATGCTTTAGTGCATGGATTTAATGCATTATAAAGCTTCTTGATATGAATCTTGATAGTAATACTAGTTAGGTATGAATGATATTAAATGTGAAAGTGATGCACATGTATGATGTAAGAGTATAGGTACACTAAAGGTGCGAGGTGACTGCCTAAATGAGTGAAATGAGAGACAAGCATTACACTTGACAAAATTGAATGAATACCATGGTTTCATGGCTGACTCAGCTTTGAAGAGTCATAGAATTTTTGTTTGAGTGACAGCTTGAGGTGTATGTAATCCATTCCCTCAGGAAAGACTAATATAAATAGATGAGAGAGTAAATGAGCGAGGATGATCTGTTGTCATGATAAGAGGCAAATGATTCTGCCTTTGAGGGTCACATGAGAATGATTGTGAACAATCATGAGTTGACTGATATTAAAATAGAGATGTAGGTGGGTTGTGAAATATACCTATGGAAGCTACACACAAGCTTATGATTATGCATATGGTTAAGCACATCATGGATTAAAGTTGACAAAACCAGAATATGTGTGGATACATAATTTGGATGCATGACAAAGATGCATGTTTATATTCCTTATGAAATATTTGGTACCCAGCTAAAGCCAACTCAAGGTTGAGGCTATTATAGATAGTGAAGGATATGCAATAAGGAAGTTTCATGCTGAAGGAGTTCCCTGTGAAGGAACTATGTGAAGAACTCTATTAGGAGAACATAGTCACAACCTTATTGACTGTTGAGAATTAAACAATGAGCTACAAGCTTGTATATATATATATATATATATATATATATATAAGAATCTTGGATTACATTTTGAAAAACATCATGTAACGAATAAAAGACTTATAATGAATCTTGACCATTCTGAAAACCGAATGGTAATGTGCAGGACACACAGGTTCATGATTCCTTATGGACAAAAGGATTTTCTATTAAAACATGTTGATGTATCCTAAGAGTTAAGATGAGCCTAACTGAGGCTGCTCAAGAAAAGAGCATAAAGATCACAATAAGAAGTAGATTTCATAAGTAAAGGGGGAGGAAAGGAAGAACATTTTTCTCACCCTAAGAACCCTGAATTGTGTAATAGAGTCGTAGGATTAAAAGGGTAGTTGTGGGAAACTGTACAACTGGTAAAAGGAAAATAAATCCCCTAAGTATGATTAAATGAATAGGCTTGGTTTAAGCCACATCAATAAAGGGTAGTAAGGCTTTAGAAATAACTCAGCGGGACTGAAGGTCCCAGGCCATGTAGAAGGAGTTGGAAAAGGGAAGAGCCCTAACTCTTTTCTTGTTGTGCATTATGTTTTTGTTTGGGACGAGAAACTGGTGTGCTGATGGAAGTAAATGTTTTGACACCATAATGAGATGGTTGTATGACTGCAGAAGCAATTGAGAATGGTTGGTGTTGCACTCATGAAAACATTTGAGGAAAATGTGATGAAGTGCATAAAGATATGCTAGGACATTTTGAAGATGTTTTATGGATTTGAATGTTATGATACATGCATTTTATTTAATATTACAACTAATGTAATTGTGACTATGATGATGCATGTTATGTATAGAAAGGAATTGGAATTGTTGAGGAATACAATTGCCAATGATGGGAAACCTCAAGCAGAGGATGAACATGAGAAGGCTATGGTTGAAAGATTGTTGACAAGGTTGTAAAAGTCCCCATAAAGCACTGTTGATGAGGTAAAAATCAGAAAGAGGGTGCTAGCAGCCAAAAACCGGTATAAAAATGTTCATGCCTATGTGGCACAAGGTATGAAGGGATTTGGTAAGAACCCCTTCTGAAATATTTTATTGTCTTAATTTTATGAATGAACTTTTGAAAGGCAGTTGTATGCCTTAGATACCCAAGTAGGGTATGATTCAGGAAGGAGAACCTGAATGATGGAGGTGTGAACCTCTGATAGTAAGGACTGTTTGTAATCCTTGGAAGAATTCATGCACTGATATGTCATGAATGCATTGACCAATCAAGGAATGCTTAAAGGAATTCATGTGAAACCTTGAGTCTCATGAGTGATGATTTAAGGTTGTGATCGATTCAGAGCAGAAAGTATGGTTCTGCTAAAATAATAAATATGGACAGAGAATCCATCTGGTAATAAGTTGGTTAAATTCCAACACACATTGGCAAGAGTGCCTAACCTAAAAAGTGATAATCTGAAATCAATAAAAGGGCGCATTATGTGTGAATGTGGCCATGGACATTAGCACATTGATTAAATTCACTTAATGTCGAATTGCATATGGAAAGGTTGATATACTGAACTGACACATGTGTAAGGAATGGAATTTCATTTTTCTTCATATCATCGAATAGATAAAAGTGATTTGATTGTTAGCATGCAAAATTTAATAATTGTTTGTGATGACATTATAAAGGTGCAATATGGGAAACTAACAATTTGTTTGGTTGATTGAAGTTAAAAGCGTCGGAAGAAAAGAGTCTTGGTTATGGCAGTGTTATAAGTCCATAAGGAAGACTAATTACCTGCTGAGACAAACCACAATGAATGGTATTTTCTTTGAAGCGAATGCATTTGATTGGTAGTGTGCACAGTCCTGAAATTGTTTGTGAACCACTGCAAGTGTGAAATGAAAATATAAGGTGCATGATAACTAACAATTTGTTTGGCTGAGGAATGTTGAAATTATAGGAAGCAAAGGGTCTTGGATATGGCAATATTGTAAGCCCATAAGGAAGACCAAAATTGCATGTTGAGCCAAATTTCTATGGGAAGGAAAGTCCCATAATTGGTGGATCTGGTTCCATGTGGAACATATATGAAAATAATGAGGAAATTGGAAAATCTATGGGTGAAATATTTGCAATAAAATTCTGAAATTTAGAATTTATGATGATGTTTCATGAATTTTTGTTTACCTGTGATACATGTGAGAAGAAACGATTTGTCCAGAAAGGAAAGATGAAGGATGTAAAGATGAAAAACATGATTAATGGCTATTGTTGAGCCATGAGAACCTCATGGTAAGCCATGATCACTTAGAATATGTTGTGTTGAGGTAACACAAGCCAGATGGATGCCTCAACAGAGAAAGTCTAAGGGATGCCTTGACTGTAAGGCTCAATGAAGTCTTTAGAACTATTCTTGTGTGAGAAATCCTCAGCAAGGAAAGATGGATCCTCAGAGGGACTGTATAGAAGAGAAGGGGATGCCTGAGCCTGGGCCTGGAAGGTGAGTGATTGCAAGGAAGAGGAGACTCTGATAGTTCTTGTAAACTATTGATTGGGATCATTCACACAATGGGTATGTCTGGGAAAAACAGTGAGCCTGGATAACAAGACATCCATGTGGATACAAATCCATAAACTAGGCAGATGAGTATTGTGCTAAATTGTGAAAATTTTCTAGAATTTTATGCAACAATAAAATGTTTTTGCATGAAACTATGATTAATGTGCTTATTGTCCAAAAAATTTTGAAGGCAAGTAAAGAAGGCCAAGAGGCTGAAAAATAACTGACCAGGAAAGAGGGCCAAGAATTCTAAAGCAGCTGAATGAGAAAGGCATGACATGTGTTACTGAGAAAGAACACCGAGGACGGTCTTCCTTTTAAGAGGGAGGGGATTGTAACACCCATGTTTCATCTAGATTGTAATTAATCATTAATCATAATCACCATGCTATGGAATGGGAACAATGTAAATGTATTATTGTTTAGACTTTCAATAATTGACTGTGGGGGGTGAAGCCTCAAAGTACTAGCCATGATGTCACTATAGGAAATAATGTGAAAACTATAAGAGAGGGTTCATTATATCGAGTGACCCCAAAACTTCCCAAGGAGGAATCCGTTAATGAAGAAAGGACTGATGGTTGAACAATCAACCAACCCCATGAATGGAAGCATGGTCTAGTTGAAGAATGTCACCCCAAAGTACCACAAGGTCCTGCAGATCCAGATTGACCCGATTTTTCCTTCTGACTGAAGGAACAATATAGGAGGGAGGTGCGTGCAAAGCACGTAAGAGAATAAAGAGAATAGTGGAGAATGCGGGAAGAACCCCATCTGAGAATGAGTAGAAGGCCACGAGCTTGATGTTGAGGAAGCATCTGATAAAACTCATCGAGGTCGTAATAGAGAGGAAAATATTTGAGAGTTTGCAGAGAACAGAACCCGAGCAGAAGCTCAAATAGAGAAATTATCCCTGAGAAACTGCGAGAGTTCCCTGGTGATATCATGGCCTGGCACAGCGGTGGCTAGAGTGCTAAGAATCAATGCCTCTGATCCTATGGTTGGGTGAAGAGGAGAACACCCATAGTCATTCAGTTGGTGATCGACTGTAATAGATATGTATTTTTATGCCCGGTATCCTAAAATTGAAATGCATGATTTGATTATCTGTAAATGTGATAACTTGTTCCTTGTGTAAAATGAATGATAATGGTCTTTATCATCCTTCTGTAAAATATTGTGTTTAATTGGTGGTATATTGTTTGGATGTTAAATATTTGTGACTCTAGTGGTCCAGCTGACCGAATATATTGAGATGGGTTAACTGGAATGCTTAAGCCCTGTCGATCCATCGAATTTCTCCTTCGTGGGAATACTGAGTTCGAACTCTGTTGAAGGAGGGAACCTCCTTCAGAGCTTTCACCTGTGTGACCAAGGGATCATGCCCACGACCTTGAAAAATTATCGGCCAAGATTCAAGCGTGTAACCATGAGAATCTTTGGAGGTCCCATATGACAAAGGTCTAGGAACCCTGCGCTAAGTCCGAAAGGAGCTAACTCTTGATGGATTCGGAGATTTGGGAGCTCAAAACCTTGGGATGTCAAACTTCATAACTATAAAAAATACCCCAATGTTGGAGTCACGAAAGGTTGTGAGTCATTGATATGGGGAGTTCGTTGGGGCCCCTTCTCGACCGTATGATCGTCTATTGGAAGGTTTCACGTATGGTACTTCAGTGAAGTTCCACTTCAGGAGAATGGAGATGTTATAGCATAAAACTCCTCGAAAGCCGAAGTTACTAAGTGAAGGAGAGTCATATATTTGGGAGAAATCATTAGGAGCCCCACCTACCGTCTGATCATTTAGGAGAAGGGACCCGCACATGGTACTTCGACAAAGTCTCGCTTTGGGAAAATGGAGCGGCAGTGAAGCCAAAACCCCCGAAGGCCAGAGCCGCAAAGTGACTAGGACCGTTGATCTGGGGATCCTTTGGGTTCTCTCCTAGCCATCGGATCTATGATGAAGTCAACCCGGCATTGACCGCTTCAGGAGGACAGGGGCATTGTAATGTCAAAATCCCCAAAGGATGAAACAACAAAGTGATGGGAACCGTTTATTTTAGGGCCTGTTGGATCCCTCCCTGATCATTGGATGTACCCCATGGTTAATTCAACATTGACTACTTCAGGAGAAAGGAGAATTCTATAGCATCAAACCCCCAAATGCCGAATTTACGAAGTAGCAGAGATCGTTGATCCAAGGGGTACGTGGACCAACCTTGGTCGCGAGATCGAAGGGCATGAAGGAAGGTAAGTTTGGAGTGACGTAGTACAGTGACATCACCTAGGGTGACATGGACCCAAGTTTGACGTGCCACATGTTACTCAGATTCATGTGTATCACATACCCTATAGACCCATTGAAACATGACACGTGTCACCCCTAACCCTTACATGTGTCAATCCCTAGTATAAGCCTTCCTAGACAAAGTGGTTGGTAAAGTGACTGGAACTACAGGAGTCCGGGACTTTGGACTCCGGAGGATTTGGGGTGTAGTACGAAAAGAGACCAAAAGTCTCGAAGGCCGGAACCACATGGAAATCTCACGGGACTTCGTGAGATCTCGTACGTAGACGGTAAATAGGAATTCAACGCCGAAGTGTTGAAGTGTCGAATTCCCCGCTAGCCTGTGTATTAGACGAGGGTTAAGCCAGTCATTGGACTAGTTGATGAATGAACCTTCCTTGTGGGAGGTAGGAACCTAGAGATGGTACGAATGAGATGAATCCACATGGGGATGCGTGTCATAATATATGACGCTCCAAAATGATTTCACTCTGCAGGTTTGCATGTGTGAAGACTCGGGAACTGTCGTAGCCCAGAGTCTCGAACTGAATCAGAGCCGTCAATTATCTGAGTACACGTGGCATCAGATTGTGAACTTAGGATATTTGTCACTCTAGAGGTTTTGTGGAGAAGCGGTTTGGAACTCGCCGAAGAGACTTGGCTCGAAGTTTTGGTGGGTCGTTGATCTGGAAAGGGAGAAGGGACTGTTGATCCCTCTCACGTCATTTCAGAACTTCACTAATTTAGAGTTTGAGAGAATTGGCGAGTGGTGAAGTGAAAACTCCTGAAGCCCAAAGTTCTGAAGTGCCCTTTGAGTAGGCATCGGGTCACATCCCGAGGTCATATGAAGGAAGGGGCCTAGCATGGAAATCTAGCTCATGTTGATCAAATTCTTCAAATGGTCCAGGAAAGAGCTTGCGGGTTTGGAATAACCCGCACTTTGGAGAAAGGGGGACCTGTGAAGATTGATTTGGGTTCCAGCAGGGGCCCGAAGAGTCGATTCAACTCAAGTGATTAAATGATTCTAGACCAGCAGGTTGTGAAGTCCCAGGAGGAAGAGGGAATCTTCATTTGGAGAGTTCTGGATGAGAAGGACATGATAGAAATCTTGGAATTAGGATTTGAGAGAGTTAAGGAAAACTAAATTATGATGCCCCACCCCTTAAAAGAGAATTTAGGGGTTGGGTGTGTTACGATAACCTATGCATCAATATTCCACTTATTCAATAAATTTAAGATGTGCTCATCTACAAAAACATCATTAAGAAACTATGTATTAAGGTCGATGGAAGAAAGAAAAATATCCTCCAACTATCAATGTAGAAGGAAGGCTTGTTGACCTCATGTTAGGGATTACATTTACTCTTAAATACATTGATCTAGGTAGTATTGTAATAGATGTGTGCATATCTAAATGTCAAATTCAAAATTATTTGGTAGATTTAGGAGTTTCAATAAATGTCATGACTATTATAGCACAAATTTTAGGTTGGGAAAAGCTCGATTCAATCCACAAGATGGCGAGAAATTTGGGACTACCTACCCACTGTCACCTTAGATAGGTACTCCCCTCGCTTTAGTGAAGGAGAAATCCTACACAAGGGGGGTATCCTAGGTGACCCTAGGGGGAAATGAGATGGAAAGTGGAGTAATAGAAGGTGATGACCCTATAGGTCAATCTAAGAAATCGAAGATGGCTTGGAAATGAGTCTTGGTGTTGGCAAATGGTTTCCAGAGCCTTGAGTACCTGTAGAAGAGAGTTGTACTTGCCCGAGACAAGAGAAAAGACAAACATACAATCCCAATATTCAAATGGACAAGCAAGAAAAGATTTTTGTCCTATGTAGAAGCAATAAACAATAATATAAATCAACGAGTAAAACGGTAATAAAAGCTACTAAATATTACACTGAATATCAAGTAAAGATGCAAGAGATTAAGCTAGCATTGACTAGTATAACTCAAGTGAAATAAAGAAAAACTTCAATGATAAAGTAATATTGTTAAGTAATGTTATTGAATAGATATTACGACATCCTTATGGCTATAGAAAAATATTTCTACAGTATAAAAATATATCCCAAGAAATCAACAAACAACTTGCCCAACAATTAGCCAATATCAAGTAGATTATCAATGACAACTTGCAAGTAAATTCTTATGGTAGATCAATGAGTAAAGTAAGGGTTTTATAGTGTTTTGATGTAGCTCTAATGGATATAGCACAAATTTATTACCGCAGCAAGAAATACTTTTCCAAAGATGACGCCCTAGAGGCTAAAAAAGGATAATAACACATAGAATGGATTCCACTTCAAACAATTTGAATATCTCATAAAAGCATGCTTTCCAATGCAAGTAATTTATTTCTCCAATGAAATTTTCATATTAGTGATTTGTATCTATTGTGTGAAATGGATTCTTGGATATGAGGGTTATATCCACAACATATATAGGGGTGTAGGCCCTTCTACTCCCTAGAGCATGCAAAACCAACTAAGGTAAGGCTAGGAGGGTGTAAGCCCTTTTACTCATCCTAGGAACCTTATAAAAATTGGCTTACAACTAGAAAATAAGATGAAACTTGGTGCATGGTGTATGACCTTATACTAATACAAGGGTTTAAGACAAGCATAGCAATGAAACTAGAAGAAAATACCAACAAAATGCATAAATTTCCTTACCAATTCCATAAAATAGCATGAACAAACCCTAGGTTACCAATCAATATCCATCCAAAGCAAGATATAAAGCCTCCAAGACATGAAAACCACATTATTTGTACAATATACCAAGATAAAACACCAAAATATAGCTGCACAAGAGAGATATAGTCCAAATTGCTCAAGTAGGGTGCAAATTTCAGCGAAGTAGTCTTCTCATGTGAGAAAGCTATGATAAAAATGAAAAGAATTTGATCCTTATTCATACAAAACATCTAAAATTTGTTTGTCCACAAAGAATTAGGGTAAACCACAAATTAAGGAGTCCAACCTCCTTTACTTTTACCCTTTACAAAATAAGTTTAAATTTGCACATGAAGAAACCCTAAAAACATGACATCATCTCCCTAAAGAGTAACGTTTTGGCACTTTAGTGAAGTCGTTGGGGTTGTAGGAGAAAGCACTATGCATCCAAAGGCCATGTATCACAAATCCAAGTGTCTCCTCCACAATGCAATGGTTCCTCCCATCCCAAAGTTCCAAGTGTCCATCAACCACGACACATCGTATCCCCAAAACAAGATGTCAAACCTAGAAAAGTGGCGTAAGAACTCCCAAGCAAGTCATTGGGTTGGAAGAGGGCTAGGTGTCACTGTCCAAGGTGTCCTCTCTTGCCTCCAAAGGAAACATCCATCATCCATATAGTCCCAAGGTGTGGGTCATGGCATCCAACATGTGGGCTTCCTTCCCCAACGAAGGCCCAAGAAGGGATTTTTCCTCCAAAACGTCCATCAATAAGGTCCTGCAAATACAGAAAAGTGCACCCTCCAAGGATATCAAGTCAAAGTATCATGGAAAGTAAAATCAAATTTAATACAAGATCCACCTAAATATGTGCATCAAAACTACCTTATCAAATTAAACAAGTGCTAAAAGACCCTATGCAATTTGCCAAGTTTAGGTATGGGAAGGTTGACAAGGTGACCTATTGGGTAAATCATTCCTTGAGTCAAGGAGTGTTTCCTAGGTGGACCCTCTCTAAGTAATGTGGAGAATATTAAGTGGATGGGGGGTAAGACTTTTGGCATGGATTTGATGACATACAAGGGTTCATATTGTCTCATTTAAGGGTTCATTTGTATAGGGTGTGATGCACCTTTATTTTCAATGCATCCTTTTTCCAAGCCGACTTATTTTCCTTTAATTAATTAAGCTCCATAATGACTCGATACTCCCAATGGGTAACATAAAACTTGGGGGGAAGTACCATAGTGTCACTTGAAGGGAGAGGTACATGGAGTGCCAGAGGGGTACATAAAAACTTGTAATGCACTTGTGTAGATCCCTCAACAAGTGGGACATTGTTATATATGTGTATTTTCTTTTGCAGGTCTTTGATCTTTTAGGAGAAATGTTTTATTGTTTCCCTTTGTTCCTTCAACCCCTTCTTCCCATGAAATGAGGTACAATCCCTTCTTAAGCCAATACACCCAAAAAATCCCAAAACATAAGGAGATGAAAGATGAAATGTGAAAAGTGATAATTATGATCAGGAATGTCATGATAACTCGTCAATGGGGACCTCCCAATATCAAACCCATCCCTAAGGGTGACCACTTATGAGGGTGCAATTTCAACCACCAAGGTGAAACTGGGCAAACAACATCATTTCCAAGCAGATGTTCTATAATAAAAAAACATCTTTAAATGCAACATATTCAAATGCCTCGAGTATTAAAGTGATACTTACCACAATACTTGACTTGTGCCTCATGGAGTAAGATCCATCATCTTCTGGAAGAAAGTTGATGTGGTAAATGCCATTGTGACAAGTCTAAGATGTGTGATGTTGAAGTGGGTCTCTTTCTGTGCATGTGGACGTTGTCACTCAATTGTCTCTCAATACTCCATGTATGAAACCTGAGGGCCTTAAGACATCATCTCCTTAGTTATCCCTAGAAATTTGGGACAACATATGGCTCTCACTTGGGGACATGTACTCACCGTATAGTGCATGAGAGCCCTAACATCTCCTAGTCATACCTGTGCCTACATTGAAACATAAAATAGTGAAATCTAGGGTGGCTCACTCACCCTTTTCTCATACAATCAAAAATAAAAATTTCAAAAATGAAAACTTATATAGAAAAGAAAATTTTGTACTTTTCATATAATATGATGAAAGAGAAACATATAAATTAATAATGCAAGTAGAGAAAAATGAAAATCAAAGATGAAATGCAACTAAACTACCATGAGAAATCAAGATGAAAATTCAAGAAAGAAATATTACCTAACTACTTACCTCGGGCTTGGGCCCTGAAAAATTCAAGTACCTTGAATGTAGGGTCGAAGAAGAGACCCATCCACTGGTAATGACATATTTCTCTCGTCGATGGATGACAAGTAGCACTTCTCTTTCTCATACTTCTTCTTGCTGACGTAAGGGAAAAACCAATAGTTATTATTCTTTTGATCATATTTGGGCTTGCCCTTCCTCTTCTCCCACATGAATGCAAGACTTCCTTCACTGTAGTTTATGTAAGGTGTATTCTCGATGTAGGGGTATGAAGGTGATTCTTGTTGGCAAATGTTTAACAGGTAGCGTATGCTTGTCATTGATGGCAAGTACAATAGTGAAGATGGCAGGGTCAGAGTGTGCATCGATGGAAAAATAGGAACAATGTAAGCTCAGGAGGAATTAGTGTAGAGTCGAATGTAGTGTGTAGGTGTGCACCAGGTATGAGGTTAACCCATGACTAAAGCTCAAGGGAAATAGCGTATTAGAATCACAGGCGGATCAAAGGTCGAGGCCTTTGACACTTAGAAATTCTTCCAAGTAAGAAGGATGTGTAAGATTGGAGGAGAAGCGACGGTGATCATTGGATCCCATCCCGAATTCCCGATGATCGTCAGATCTCAATGTAGACAAGAGGAGCATGCAGATATGGAGGATAGATCTCGGGCGTTAGATCTGAGCGCTGGGTCCGACCACCGTTGGATCGAGGAGAACCTGCACATTCTTTAAAGTGAAAGGAGTAGAGGGCTCACAAATCCCGACAGCATGAGGGCCGTCAGATCTGAAGAAAGACAAGAAGAGCGCGTTGAAGAGGAGGATAGATCTCAGGCGTCAGATCTGAGCGCATGGTCCGACCACCGTTGGATCGAGGAAAACCTGCACGATCTTTAAAAGTGCAAGGAGTAGAGGGCTCACAAATATTGAAAGCAGGAGGACCATCCATCTCAGGGGGTTATGTGGACCGTTGATCCGACTCCCTGTCAGAGTTTCAGGGATCGAGAGTTGGACATGTCAAAGATTCTTGACATCAGGAATCCTGATATCGCGATATGTGAAATCATGATGTAATCTGAACCATAATATTAAGGTTGAATCTAGACCGTGGATTCCAGTCCATGTCGGGGTTTCAAGGATTGAGTGTTGGAGATGTCAAAGAATATTGACATCAAGAATCTCGAAATCGCGATGTGTGAAATCCAAACTGAATCTGAACCGTCAGATCAAGATGTGATCTAGACCGTTGACCCGACTCACGTCAGCAGACCATGTTAGCTAGGAACACGTGGCACAACCAGGTAATGACAAGTGTCAGACTGATTCAATATTTCAGGCACATGTAAGTCACGAATCAGAGTGACACATGTCAATCCACGTGTGATGTCAACAGATTTACACCACTCGGGAGATGGAAAGATGTCGGAGGACAAGGAGGGTCTAAAGGGAACGAGCCTTGTCGCACGGTCAGGTGGAGAATGATACAAAATGTGACATGTCAGGAGTAGGGTCCTTCATCGATACCCCAGCATTCTGGACCCCCCCCCGGTATTAAAGGCAGAAAGGAAAAGAGGATCCAGAATCCCTTGAGCGTCGTTTATCTGGGCACTCTAATCCTGGCCGCTTGAGAGATGCGTGCCCAATTCCAGACCCCCCCGCTTAAAAGTAAAATGACAAGGGAGCTCCAGAATCCAATCCCGACTATAGATCTGGGAGCACAGATTCGAGCTGTCCAGATTTGCTCGCTGCATATCCAACGGTGCAGATGAATTTGAACAAGATCAGAGGGCAACTGTAGCACGACATAGTATAAATGCCAGAAACCACTGATGGTTTTAGCCAAAGGACTCGAAGACACTTGGGGATGATTGATAGAGAAGGTGAAGATCCTCTGAGAATATTCAAGAGGGATGAAGATGTTCGTGAAGGCGATTAACAGCTGGATGGGCATTGAGGCCTGTAACTGAAATAGAGAAAGTGAGTTCGACTGTCACAGAGAAGACGAAGAGTCTCAAACTACCAAAGAGGCTGAGGAATCTCAGTATAACATACAGTGATGTTGGACACATGGGGCGAACCACCAGAGAAGCTGAAGAGTCACGATGATGATCAGACAGAGCACTCGAGAGGTGGAGGATAACGACGCGGAGTCAGCATGCAGAGGCATTGTGAACATTGCATGCACAAGGTGCATAGAAGCTATATATACATGGTACATAGAAGAGAAGGGTTGTCATTGCTATTGGAGTTTGTTGTGGTTGTTGTTGGTAAAGGCGATTCATGTGTGAAGAAGGAGGAGAGTGCAGCAGCTGAATAACACAGAAGAGGAACTGTGCAGTGAATGGACATGGCGCATAGAGCATAAAAAGCAGAAGAATAGACAACGCAAGTGATGTGTGCAGAAAGGCAATGAGGCAGACAGAGCAAAAAAATGCAACAGAACAGTGATGAGTCTGATAAGCCATTGTTGAACATCATATCACTGTA
>CBVK0100097719.1:0-31241 GCA_900067695.1 Picea abies
GAGATCGGTCTCGGCATTCCTGCTGAACCGCTCTTCCGATCTCACGTTAGTATCTCTAATGATCACCATGATATCAAGAAATCTCCACTTTGTCATTAACAACAAACTCATCTCAATTATATATATGTCAATATATAATTGACCTAGTTTATATATAATAAAACTTTTTAATACTTTAGTCATTTTAATTAAAATATAGCAAATCAATGGAGGTTGACATATATCCCAAACAAACTTTATAAATAACTTGAATTATAAATCAGATTATATATGAAACAAATTATCGTTGAAATCATTGTATACTCATAATACATTATTAAATTTCAGTTTGTTAAAATCATTTTATATTTATGAGATATTATTAAAAAATGAGATTGTTTGAAACAAATGATGGTTAAAATCATTGTATACTCATAATACATTATTAAAGTTAAGTTTGTTAAAATCATTTTATATTTATGAGATATTATTAAAATATGATATTGTTTCTGAATTTGTGAGAAGAAATAAATTTAATTAGAGTTTGTTAAAATCATTTTATATATATAAGATATTATTAAAAGATGAAATTGTTTTTGAATTTGTAGGAAGAAATAAATTTAATTATGACATATTCATAAGAGTTTATTATAATTATTTTATATTCATGATAAATTATTTAAAAATGAAAATGTTCATTATTAAAAAATAAAGTGTAAAAGAAAAATTAATTAGAACATTTTCTTTACAATTTGTTAAAATTGCTTTATATTAATAATAGATGATTAAAAAATGAAATTGCTAAGATGAAATAATGTACTTATAAGTATTTTAAAAATGAAAACTGATTTTTGATAAATAACATAACATGAAATTGCATATACCACAACATAATAAAATAATTAATTATCAAAATAAACTTCTTATTATAATCTATAAATGTGCTTTGACTATGTATATAACATGGATTTTAATGAGTGTAAGCTTCTTTTATCAATGTAACATAAATACAAATATAATATAAGTTTTATAGAGTGTAAGTTCATTTCATCAACTAAACTTAAGTACATTATTGTTATCTTCAACTGTTTTCACAAATATTATGTAAATAGCTAATATGGAATATTAATTTTATCCTTATACACTATTTGTTCAAGACTGTATTGTCCTCATAAAATATCTACTATGTAGATTATGTTGTTATTACATTGAGTGATATCTTTTAGTGAATGAATATCTTATATTAATTAAAATGTTAAGAAATAGCTTTTAATAAAATAAATTAAGATTTGATTTATCATTTTTCAAGGTTAATATTTTAACACCTCCAAAGTTAATATTTTAAAATTTAAAGTTAAGATTACTCTATTTGAGTGTAAATAATTAATAGATATAGAAGAAATTCAGCCATTTACTTAATAAATAGAGAAACTTACTTAATAGATAAATAGAGAGAAAATTTAGCGATTTGCGATTTTCAATCAACATAAACTCATCAGATATCCCTATTTATAACATTTTGGAATTACGTTTATGATTGTAAAATCTCAACCAAAAACCCAAAAATGAAACATTTTGAATGCGCCAAACTACACTGAGCTGTCAATATAAATCAACAACGACGCAGACTTGTCACCATTCAATCATGGTTGTCTTCCCTTCAACCATGGTTGTCTTCCCTTCAATATAAAGAGACCTGAGCAGGTGAATGTGAATCCATTCACAAGTACATTCACGCGACTCGTTTATTGGCTATAAACAAGTCTCAGAGTGACTTGTTTATAGCCAATAAAAGAGCCAATAAAAGTGTTTTGTTCAATAAGTACATGAGATATATATTGTTCAATAGCCAGTTTTCAGTAGAACAAATGCTCAGAACTATGGCCGGTTCAGCAGTGGCATTGATGTTGATGATAGTAGGCTCAGGCTGGCTGTTAATGGATCCAGGCTCTGCACAGGCCGCCCTGGACCCAATTTTCTACAGCAAGACTTGTCCCAACGTGGTGCAAATCGTTGCCACGGTTGTTAACAAACATTTGAAGCAGGACAACGCTATGGGAGCTCCTATTGTTCGCATGTTCTTCCATGATTGCTTCGTAAGGGTAAGTATTTGTGTCATAGTGGAATTATGAGCAGCATTAATAGAATCAATATGCAGTTTATTATGAGGAAACATATTGAGAAATTTGGGTTTTATGTAGGGCTGTGATGCATCTGTTTTGCTGGTTTCTCCAAATAAAACTGCAGAGAGAGATGCAGTTCCCAACCTCACTCTCACACAATTTGATGTTATTGACGAAATAAAGAGCAATTTGGAGAAAGCATGCCCAGGTGTTGTTTCCTGTGCTGATATCCTGGCTCTTGCTGCCAGAGATGCAGTTTTACAGGTGAGATAATACCTCTCTTCCAGACTGTATGATTTTAATGGTATTGTTATAGGTTTAGTTTAAGCAAGATGCTCTACAGGGTGGGGAAATCTTAGTAATAGAAACATTACTGCACAATCTGAAATACAATCGATGAAAAGTAATATTTAAGGTTAATGTCTCAGCAAAAACACCAGTTACCTCTTTGGGAAAGTCACAGTATGCCCCTTGTTTGTGCGTGGAGCTATATTGTTGATAGATCAATTCTTTGATCAGTATAGTGATGAAAGGTACAGCATTCTTGTGTTTTGGAACCAAATAATTTTAGATATTTTAGATATCTCAGGGTTGCACTGCTCAATAATTATCGTACTCAAACCAGGAAAATGTTAACGGTGTAGCAAACAAAACCCCTTTTCAGATGGATTTTTTTTCATAACTCAGATTAGAATTTTGTCCGAATTTCGAGATTGTAAATTTAGATGGCAGAACTCGTAACATTGAAATATTTTGTCCGAATTTTGAGAATGTAAATTTAGACATTTTAGATATCTCAGGGTTGCACTGTTCAATAATTATCTTACTGAAACCAGGAATAAGTTAACGGTGTAGGAAACAAAACCCCTTTTAAGATGGATTTTTTTTCATAACTCAGGTTAGAATTTTGTCCGAATTTCGAGATTGTAAATTTAGATGACAGAAATTGTAACATTGAAATATTTTGTCCGAATTTTGAGAATGTAAATTTAGACTGCAGAAATTGGAACATTGAAATATTTGTAAGATAAATTTTTCATTACTAGATTGTATTACATGATTATTAAAATAGAAATTTTTATTATAAATGAAGTTAAATTATAACATTAAATTTAAAACAATAATTTTACAATTAAAAGTCATTTATAAACTTTATTTTAGACTTAGAAAATAAATAGACACAGACCAAACTTTAAGTTATTTAAATAAAAAAATAAAAAAAATTCAAGTATATGAAATATTTGAAGTTAAAATAAATTGATGGTGGTTTATATATATAGTTTGAGTGGGCTTAATTGGAGTATATGAAATATTTGAAATTAAAATTGATTGATGGCTGTTTATATTTATATATAGTTTGAGTAGGTTTAATGATTAATAACATGTGTTTTTTCTTAAAAAATTAAGAGTTCAAATCTAAAACTAAATAGGATATGTATATCTCCATTAAAATCTTTTAACCATATAATGCTAAATAAACAAACTCATATTAACCCTAAATAACATTGTAAATAACATTGCAGACGGGAGGACCTACATGGGTTGTTGAATTGGGTCGAAGAGATGGACTTCTATCCCGCAACTCTGATGCAGCAAGTCACCTTCCTTCGGCTCAATCCAATGCTCAAGCACTCATCGACAATTTTAGCTCCAACGGGCTAAGCATAAGAGACCTTGTCACTCTTTCAGGTACGACTATTGCATTCCAGTGTTTCCATAAGAATTATGAATGAATGGATCTGTGGATTTAATTTTTATTGCTCACAGGCGCCCATACATACGGTAAAACCCACTGCCCTCCTATTGCAAGGCGCCTCTATCAATTCAGCAACAACAGTGGGATCGATCCGACACTGAACAAAACATATGCAATGGGCTTGATGAAGAAATGTACCCTACCCATCAACCCGAATGCAACAGTCCCACTCGACCCATCAACTCCGAACACATTCGACAATGCCTACTTCAAGGAACTGTTGCAAAATGAGGGCATTTTCTCCTCGGACTCTGCTCTGGTAATCGATGCCAGGACTAGGGTTTTTGTGACAGAATATGCTAACGACGAAAACTCTTTTCGTGATCAGTTCGGTGATGCCATGATTAGAATGGGCAGGATTCAGATCCTGACTGGCCAACAGGGTGAGATTCGTAAGAGATGTGGTTTTGTCAATTCAAACTCAACTAGGCAGGCTGCCAACTGATGATCATGAAGGACAAACAGACTACATGATATTGTGACAAGTCTGGATTTCCATTTTATGGTTTAAACAAGTGGAGCAGTGTACCAAATAACAAACGATGAAAAGAATTATGCAGTGTATCATGGACATGTGATTTTGAAAGTTAAAACAAAGATCACTGCACTAACCAACTAAACCAGCATCTCATTACAAAACCAACTAAACCAACATCTCATTACAAAACACTTACTTTTGTATTTGAATTAAAAACAATGAATACTGATATGCACTTGTGGACTTGGTATGCACTTGTGGACTTGGTTAGAGATTTTTTTTATTTCTTTAAATATTCAAAAATTAACAACCCCAAACTAGCATCTCACAAATAAAAAATTTGTATTTGAATTAAAAACAATAAATACTGATATGCAGATGTGGACTTGGTTAGAGAAATTTTTTTATTTCTTTAGACATTCAAAAATTAACAACCCCATAATGTCATTCATTTGATTCAAGATATTATTTTATAGGGGTAATAAGAGGAGCAAGTTACTTAAATAGTTTAAAAATTTTGTTTATATCTTTATATTGATAGTAGGATGTTGGATAAATTATTATTATGGTAGGATGCTTTATAAATGAGTTAATCCTATAATACATAGTAAAATTGGAAGACTATTTTATCATATATATTGGTTAATCTTTTACTAATTTGTACAATCTTGTAAAATCTTGAGGAATCTTTCATGGAATTATAAATTTTTAGGGAACTTTTCACTAAATTATAAAATCTTATAAACTCTTGACAATTTTTTTGATAAAGAAAAATACATTCATTAAATGGTAATATACTCATTTTACATATTTGGAAAAAGAAACATAATTTGTCCATCCTCTAGACATACACTCTTTCACATCCCTCTAACCATATTTCACCACAAAGTTCATATGTGTTGATTGGGAGTACCACTTTTCTCATGAGATATTAATCTTTGCTCTACCACTTCTATCATGGATTTTTTTTTCTCACGAGATATTAATCTTTGCTATACCACTTCTATCATGGATTCTTTATTACTGATTCATTGATTATGAAATGACCCTTCAAACAAGTTCATCAAATGATGTTCCTAAATAGGAGCACACATAATTTTATCCATCAGTGACTCCAAATGTATAAGAATATTGCTAGGTCACATTCCATGTATGACTCTAATCATCCATTTGTGTCCAAAAAT
The DNA here is from genome assembly GCA_900067695.1 of Picea abies. Classification (NCBI taxonomy): domain Eukaryota; kingdom Viridiplantae; phylum Streptophyta; class Pinopsida; order Pinales; family Pinaceae; genus Picea; species Picea abies. The sequence continues at coordinate 5,521 of CBVK0100097719.1, forward strand.
GATCCATTTCAAAGGAAGAGAGGTCACTTAGACTTCCATACTTAAGGATGAAGAGTAAAAGATGTAGATTCAGTAAGGGTTATTATGTTATCATGTATATTTATACCTGGGAATATCATGGTGCAAAGTCAAAGTTTTATCACACATTTCAATCCCATTAAGGGAAACACATGCAATGTCTATCACTTGGATCCTACTACATACCGACTCCCAAAATTGAGTTGCAAAAAAATAATGAAGAAATAAATGATCATGAACTATATTAAAAGTCACTTTTTTCCATATGATTCAAACACCAATAAGCATACATCTTTCTTAGTTACATAAAACTCTCCACAACATGTGCATTATTAGAAGAACCTTTGTAATGATTTTTTTTCAAACTTCTTTATCAAGTTTGTTCTTTAACTTTGACTTCAAGAATGATTCTGCACTAAACATTCTCTCATCCTCTACTAACTACATGTAATGCTCTTTTAGTCTTAAAATAAAAAATATAATTGCATTAGAGGAATGTCAATCTCATGTTAATATGTATCCTATGATGAACACATAGGAACCTAATGCATAGACCATTTTTTTCTTTGCTTAGCTAAGTAGAGCTCATTTCCATTTCTAAATAACTAATAAGTCTTTTCAAAGAAAACATAAAATAAACATAGTAGATACTAAAAGGTGAATTTGCTTAAGTCAAGCCACAAAGTGAAAGGAAATCAAATTTTCTCCTAGCACAACAATGCATAAGAGGACGAGGGTCCTAATTAATATAGAAAGGAAAAGCTCTTAGGACAGGGTCCTATATTTTAAAGAAGTCAAGTTCTAGTGCAATCACTCCTTCACAACCTCTATTTAAAATGGAAGTGATTGTGGGCATCAAACCCTATCAAGGTGAGATTGTTGTTGTTAAATTGAATCATTGATTGCAACAGTTAGAAGTGTACTTCAGTGTCCATAATATAGATGAAGAGTAGACACATTCATTTGATTGATTGAACCTAGAGGCCCATGCACTAACCTAGTCAGGAAGCCACATGAAGACATTTAGGTTGGAGGGTGAGCCACTAGTAACAAGTCAGAGGTGTTGAAAACCCTCATGAAGTCCCATTTTTACCCTATCGGGTGTGTAGAGGAATAGTGGATCCAATGTCATCACTTCATGGAAAGGCATGGGCATAATGTGCTAGAGTACACCACCGAATTTAGGAAGATGGTGATCATGTTGGGTATCTATCTCAAGAACTCATATGTACTCCTAAAGTATTTGGGAGGTCTACACAGTCATTTGTGAAAGTAGGTGATGCTCTTCAAACCAAGGACCATTGATGAGACCTCTGTAAAAGAAAAATACCTGGAGAACATATGCCATAAGAAAGGACAACTCGATGGTTTTAAACAAAATGACCACCAAGATGCTTCCAACGAGGGGAAGAAGAAGTGGAAAAGAAAAGAAGAAAAGACGAGAGTCACTGCATGTTAGTGTAAGGATCCAAACAACCATTGGAACCATTGTAATATGGATGGTCACATCAAAAATAAGTGTTGGAAGCTACATCTAGAGATAAATCCAAAGAACAATAAGAAAGGATGTCAAAAAGAAGAACCCGTTAGCAACGGATTCCAATACCCTAGGAGTGTCTTGGATGTGGATGATAATATTTTATGCACTTTAGTGCAAAAGGAGATGAATTTGAGTAGCCTTCATCACATGGAAGTGAAGAAGATGACAAAACTCTTCCATATTAAGATGTAGGTCAAAAATACCAAGGTAGATGCTCTATTCAATTCCAATTCATAGGCCAACCTCATAGCAGCCTCATCTGTAAATTGTTGTGGATATTCCACTAGAATAGTTCATCACAACATATCTGATAAACAAAACTGAAATCTACTGTTGGACACGCATTTTGGATGCAATTTTGAGAAATATCCTAAGGGTTGAGGAGTGCACAGTAAAAAAACATTCATGATTAGAGCGTCCAGTAAAGGCACATTCTTGATCGAGAGCACAATAAAAGCACATAAGAAGATAAAGCAAAAAATTAAAGCAAGAAAAACAACATGTAGACAAAAATAAAGGAAAAGCAACATGCAAGAGAAAGTGAAGGAAAAGAAGCATGCATATGCCAAGGCAGGAAAAGCATGCATGAACTATGTGTTGTCATGAGTTATAATGAGTCATAATGAGTTGTCATAGAGTTTTGTGATAAGCTAGTATGGCTTTGAGCCCTAAACTCTATGTATAAATATGTAATGAGTTAGGAAGAATAGATTGTTGTTGTTGCTGAGAGAATAGGTTGAGAATGAGAGATATTGATGGCTCAACCCTACGCAGGTCATACCTCAGTAGATCATGCACCTGACCTCCCGGTCTAAGGATCGTTCAATAGCCTTTTCCCGAGCCGAAGTAGCTCTTTTGATTCCCACTGGAATCTCAATCAAAATCGATCCATAAGTCCTTCTTCTCCCCTTACGGCCTCTGTATACACGACCGTGAATTTCCCCGATAGAATTTTTGGTTTTAGAACTTCTTAATTACCGAAATGTCGAAACACATCTTCAACATTTATTCCCCTGGGCTATGTCTTGTCCCACATGACCATCCTTCATATGACCATGACCTTATCTCAGGATTTCACAACCCAAGAGATGGACCTCCTATCCTCTTGACCCCTGATGTACTGATATGCGAAATGTCAATTGGCAATTTCCTGGCCTTCCTCTCCTTTTGGGAAATCTCTTGAAACTCTATATTGTTGTCATGCGTCCCCTCAATATGGGCGGTCCTCCTGCATTTTGTGATTTCATGATTTGCGACCCCCAGTGACACAATCCCCTATCAACTTGAAACCCTGGTAGCTGAAATACCGATGGGTTCCTCAATCTCCGCAACGTGTCCCCAACAGATGGATGGCTCAGATCTTTTCAGGACTTCACCAGGTGCAAAGTCGAAATACTCACCTCTGTGAGTCCCAATGCCCGAATATCCAAAACAAAAGATCTCATGACATGCATCCTCCCTCAGACGGACAGCTATGATCTAATTCTCTATTTCGGGACTTTCGATGTGGAGAGTTCTGACCTCTGTTCCTTAGGACTCCCAAACTCCCAAATGCTGAAATATCGATAAGCCAACGCTTTTCAGGACTTTCATACCCTTCGTTCACGAAGGCTATAAACCGCTCGCAACTCCTGTCAGATACAATGGAAGATGGGTATTTGGATCAAGATTTGACGTTCTAGATCCATCCTTCCTGTGCACTCCTCCTACTGCTTCTTGGATGTAGGGAAACTCCAACGGTCTAGATCTTCTGACTGGATTTGATGGTAGTTGTACTCCTCCTCAGCTTTGGCACTTTCTTCCTGCACTTGTAATAATTCCAATTTCCCAAAGGCCTCGACCTTTGCTTCTTTTATATGCGAGATCCATGACTTTGAGTTCTCGCCTACACGTATAAAAATGCTACTCCTCCAGAGCTTACTCCTTTTGAAATCCTCAAAGGATTTTGCGACTTCTACGCCACTGCAGAGTGTTTGCACAAAAAGTGCTACTCCTTCTGAGCTTTCCTATCACTCAGACCTCTATGGAAATAAATCCTTCTTCCTTTCTTCCACAAATGGAGAATCTGATGTCCTCCTGGCACTTTATTTGCTCAAGCAACCTATTGCTGAGTCTTCAAGGTGTCTAGTAACCTTGTGAAGATCCTTCAGTTGGTTCTTCTTCAAATTTACAAAACTCAACAAAGTCCTCTTCCTATGCCCATCTGCACACTGACTCAATGCACTCCTAGCAGAGTTGTATAGAACTCCTCAGAGCTTCTATCTTCTTCTGAACTCACAACAGAGTTCTTGCTCTATGCACTCTTGCACTTGCTTGATGCCCACCTGGCAGAGTATCTAGAATCCTCAGTGATTCTGGCTTTTTTTGAACTCACAGCGGAGTTCTTCCTCAAATGCAACTATGTGTATGCTTAATGCCCACTTGGAAGATCTTTACAGAACTCACAAGAGTTTCTATCTGCAACTATGTTCTTCTCCATAGCCTTGCCTCCTGAGATGTTCAACAACCTCCAAGGTCTTCCCTGAATTGATGATTTCAACTTCTTTGTCTGCCTGGCATGTCTTTGTCTGAATCCGAAGAGTTTAGAAGTGCTTCTTTGCACTGGTATTCAGAGTCTGCAGTACTCTGTCACGCCCTCCTGGCATGAAACCACAAAGAACTTCTCAAGCCTGGAAATCAAACAACTCCCTGCAAATGAAAACCTACAGCATACCTCTATAGAATAAATAGAACACAAAGGCATTCATTCAACACAGAAATACATGCAGGAAAAATTGTTGTTTTGTATTAATGGAAAATGCATGTTTTTACAAGGTGTTCCTGAGCACGGCCTGTAACAAGGTCTCGGCTCCTTCTCTTGCTACCTCCTAACTCTCCTCAACTCTATCCTTTCTTGCTACCTCTACAAAAGATATCCACAGGTCTTTTACATGAGGGGGCTCTTCGAGTTCTTCCCTCGAATCTCACCTACCCTATTCAATTACATTGAATGGGTTGTCTAGTCTAGAATCGAATCTAGATTGCAGCCTTACAAACATTAAATGCCTACTTACACTACAGCCTGTGCAAAGTATGGCCTCATGGATCAACAACCTATGACATTAATTACATTCAAATTTCAAATTTTGAAATGAGGTTGTGCCTCTTCTCCCTTTGAATGCATGCGCTGACGTGGTTGGCTAGTTGGTTGACTGACATGGAGAGATGCTCTTGCATCATACTCCTCAGCTGCAAAATTCATGATCTCCTACTCATGAGCTTCCCATATCAGCTGTTGAAATCCTCCTAGATCCCAAACAATCTTCTGGAGCCTTCCTGCCCCATCTCCTTGCTGTTGCTATTGCTCCTGCTGCTACTGCTACTTTTCTACCCATCTTCTCCTAGCTGGCAGTCTCTACTGACTCTACCATCAACCTCTTTATCTTCTCAATCACTTCGTCCAGATGCTCTAGTGGATGGCTCTGTTTTTGCAGTCTCCCCAACTGCAAAAAAATTCTACAATTAGGTAGATCACTACGATCTCCCATGCCTTCTTTGTCTACTTCCAACCTCACCTATTGGATGTGCATGACCTGCACTTTCACCCTTCTCTCCAGGGCTTTACAAATCAGCCAAACTAATGTTGTCTGCCTCTTCTTATTCTTCCACTTCTGCAAGCTCCAATGCTGCAATCTTTTCAGCTTCTTGGCTGAATGTGTTGAGCCACTCCTTAGAATACTCATCATCCTCTTCTTCTTGGGAAGCTTCCGAAGTCTGCTTCAATGCTCCCTTGACAGTCTCAGTTGGTTGTCATGCTTCTGTTGTTGTTGTTTTAACATATGGAACACATATTTATGCCTCCTCTTAGGCAAATGGTAGGAATATCCCAATTCCCCCAATCATTAGAAGATTCATCTGATCTTCCTCTCGGATGGTGCAAGTTTTTAACTTGTCATCATATTCATTCACATGACTGGCAGAACCATATGAATCTTCCTCCTCTGTCAGCTCCTTGGGTTGATTCAAACTCACCTCTAAGTTTATGAGACTCTCAAACAGTCCCATTTTTGTTCCCATGTCCAGCTGGCAAATTGGGGTTTTCCTGTTGCCCTCCTGGCAGTCCATGAGATCCCGCAGTGACCTCATATCATTGCCCTCCTGGTAATGTGAAATTCCTCGGCTATCCTCATGACATTCTATGAGATCCCATAGTAATCTCAATTGCGTCCCCTCCCAGCAATTGCAAATTTTTGGGCTGTCCTCATGACAGTCCTCGAGATCTTCAGTTGATCCCAATCCATCCTCACTACTAAGGCTTCTCCCAGTCTCTGGTTCACATATATGAACCACTCCCTCTGGTCCATTGAGGTTTTCAGCATACCTCAACCACCTTCTCAACATCCTCCGTTGTCTTCCAGCCATCAACTCCCTGACTAGCCATTTTATCTTCGGATTCCCCATGGGCCATTCATATACCCATCTCGACTTGGCATTCTATTGCCTCTCAAATGAAAGTTCATCCATTCTTTCCCTCATCTTAGCAATTTCTTCATCCCATTCATCTTTGCTCATCAGCTCTGGATCTTTCCTTTCATCACTCGTATAGAATTTAGTAGCCATCTTGTTATTCTTGTCTACCCTACTGGCAAATTTTTTGTTGTCACTCTGATCCTGAGTGTCTCCAAACTCTTCCTACAGTCCTCCTAACCATCTTCTTGATTGTTTCCTACTTGCAAACAATCCTTACAGAGTTTCTAGCACTATGTCTTCCTTTGCCTTCTCCTCGCTTCCCTTGCCTGAAATCTACAGACAAGATTCAAGCTCTGATACCACTTGATGGCGCGACCCTGCGTAGGTCATACCTTAGCAGATCATGCACATGACCTCCCGGTCTAAGGATTGTTCAATAGATTTTTCCCAAGCCGAAGTAGCTCTTTTGATTCCCACTGGAATCTCAATCAAAATCATCCACAGGTTCCTCGATCTCCACCACGTGTCCCCAATGGATGGACAACTTATATCTTTTCGAGACTTCGCCAGGTGTGAAGTCGAAATACTCACCTCTGTGAGTCCTAGTGCCCGAGTCTCCAAAACATATGATATTGTGACACACGTCCTCCCTCAGACGGATGAATGTGATCTAATTCGCTATTTCAGGACTTTCGATGTGGAGAGTCTTGACCTCTTGTCCTCAGGACTCTCGAACTCCTGAATGCCAAAATACTGATAATTCAACTCTTTTTGGGACTTTCGTACCCTTCGTTCATGAAGGATTTAAACCCATTGCAACTCCTATCAGATCCAACGGTGGACAGGTATTTGGATCAAGATCTGACGGTCCAGATCTGTCCTTCCTATGCACTCCTCCTACTGGTTCATGGACATAGGGAAACTCCAATGGTCCAGATCTTCTGAATGGATTTGACGACAGTTGTACTCCTCCTGAGATTTCACGCTTTCTTCCTACACTTGGAAGAATTCCAAGTTTCCAAAGGCCTCGACCTTCACTCCTTTTCTCTGTGAGCTCCATGACTTTGAGTTCTCACCTGTGCGTATAAAAACGCTACTCCTCCTGAGCTTACTCCTTTCAAAATCCTCAAAGGATTTTGTGACTTTTGTGCCTCTGCAGAGTCTTTGCACACAAAGTGCTACTCCTTCTGATCTTTCCTATCACTCAGACCTCTAAGGAAATAAATCCTTCTTCCTTTCTTTTGCAGATGGAGAATTTGATGCCCTCCTGGCACTTTGTCTGCTCAAGCAACCTATTGCCGAGTCTTCAGGGTGTACAGTAACCCTGTGAATATCCTTCAGTGGGTTCTTCTTCAAATTTATAGAACTCAACAAATTCTTCTTCCTGTGCCTATTTTCAAACTAGCTCAATGCCCTCTTGGTAGAGTTGTATAAAACTCCTCAGATCTTTTGTCTTCTTCTGAACTCACAACAGATTTCTTCCTCTGTGCACTCTTGCACTTGCTCGATGCCCACCTGGCAGAGTGTCTAGAATCCTCAGTGATTCTGGCTTTTGTTGAACTCACAATAGAGTTCTTCCTCAAACGCAACCTATGCATATGCTTAATGCCCACTTGGCAGAGCTTTACAAAACTCACAAGTTTTTTTGTTTGCAACTGTGTTCTTCTGCACAACCTTGCCTTCTGAGGTGTTCAGCAACCTCCAAGGTCTTCCCTGAATTGATGATTTCAGCTTATGTGCCCTCCTGACACATCTTTGTTTGAATCCGCGGAGTTCAGAAGTGCTTCTCTGCACTGGTATTCAGAGTCCGCAGTACTCTGTCACGCCCTCCTGGCATGAAACCACAAACAACTTCTCAAGCCTAGAAATCAAACAACTCCCTGCAAATGCAAACCTACAGCATACCTCCACAGCATAAATAGAACACAAAAGCACTCATTCAACACATAAATACATGTAGGAAAAATTGTTGTTTTGTATTAATGGCAAATGCCTGTTTTTACAAGGTGTTCCTGAGCATGGCCTGTAACAAGGTCTCAGATCCTTCTCTTGCTACCTCCTAACTCTCCTCAACTCTATCCTTTCTTGCTACATCTACAAAATAGATCCAAAGTTCTTTTACATGAGGGGGCTCTTCGAGCTCTTCCCTCCAATATCACCTACCCTATTCAATTACATTGAATGGGCTGTCTAGTCTAGAATTGGATCTAGATTCCAGCCTTAAAAACATTAAAGGCCTACTTACACTACAGCCTATGCAAAGCATGACCTCATGGCTCAACAACCCATAACATTAATTACATTCAAGTTTCAAATTTTGAAATGAGGTTGTGCCTCTTCTCCCTTTAAATGCATGCGCTGATGTGGCTGGCTGGCTGGCTGACTGACGTGGAGAGATGCTCTTGCATCGGATATTCTATGTCTCAAGGGTTAGGGGAGAGTTTGCAGAGAGAGGATTTCACTGCAGAGCGGCTAGGAAGGATGGGGAATGATATCATGATGTATCTATTGTAGCACAGTGCACAAACCTGATATGATTACACGAATAATAATAAAGAAGCCATTCATTGTGGACATAGCCCAAGGATTGGGTGAACCACCTTAAATTTTGTGTCTGAATGTATCTTTTGATTTGATTGTTCATGGGAGTTATGTTTATGAATGATTAGATATAACTCTTCTTTTTATATGAATGATGCACAATAGTTATGAATGTTCCATTGAATGGTCAATGTTGGGATCTACGTTATAATGGTGTTGTATAATTGAGGTTACCAATTAATTAAGGGATGAGAGACACAAAATATTGCACACAGGGTATATAAGCATCAGTGAACATGTTGATGACCTCACTTCCCCTCATCCCTATAGAAACTTGGTTCCTACAGTCCCAATAGTTACCTCGGATGAGACTTCACTTGCATCCAGGTGATGTTGAAAGGGACAGTATATGAAGGGTTTTGTTGGTAGGGTCTTACAATAGTGCACCAAAAAATGGTTTCATTGCCAGGACTTGGAATATGTAATTGAGGGAATATTTTGGAGGCCGACTAAGAAAGAGATCGTCGAATGGATGGAAAGGAAGGAATGAGAATTTTCCCAAGGAGAGAATATAAACCCTTAGATGAGAAATGAATAATAGATGTAAATGTATGTGTTCACAAAGCTGCATGAGATTTTCTTTTGCGAATTTCTGATTATTTTTACTAAATGGTTAGAAATATTAGTGGAGAATATTGTACTTCAATGTTGAGGAACTGAACTTGTGAGTTAGTAAGAAAATTGAATTATGTAAGTAATAAGACTTTCTGCGTAGTTGATTTCTGGTTAAATAACATATTGGGGGCTTATATTACGGAATTTGCAGTAGATTCTACCTAGTCCTATAGTGTTGCAGAAACAGATTTATTCAAGGGTTCGTGCGGAAGGATTATGAAAGCATTGGGTACCTATATAAAGATGTTGTTGTGCGAACAATGTTTGATGATAATGGAATTTGATTGCTAAGGGCCTACATGCACATAGGGGAACTGGGGGATGACCAAGGTATGGTATGAAGGTAGGAAAGAATGAAGAAAGAAATGAATAAGGAAGGGAGGAACTGAGGATGCATAGAAATGAGGAAGGTATATCAAAATAAGAAGATGATTTTTGAGTACTACACAGTGGAAGAAGGTACATGAAATATTCTAAATTCAATAAAACAGAAATTTAGCAGCAAAATCGATAAACATAGAAATAACCAACAAATTTCTTCATTAAATCCATAAACAGTGAAGTACAAATGAGAGATCTGTAGGATCTTCTCCAATATCAGCTAGGCCATATGATTTCACTAGAGAAACTGAGTAAACTAGGGTTTTGAAACCCTCATGCTCACAAGGTCCCAATACAATATTTTCATAAACTGAATGATAGATCCAAAGGCTCTCCTCTCCTCCTCTTATAACCCTTCGTTGGGTCTCTTTAGTGTAACTACTTTTCCCCTCTTTATTTTATTAAGTGACTAATTTCACTTTATTTTTATTTAAGTGCCTTTATAAGGTCACTTTCATACAATAACACTAATTTCCTCTTAAGGGGAAAATTGGGAACATTACAAATCCTCCCTCGCCAAGATTGCTTGTCCTCAAGCAATTGCAAGGCAGCTCCAAACACGATCCAACTGAACCAATCCTGATACCTGGGTCCCATGTCAACCGAGGAAACTGGTAACACTCCCTGTGCAGAATACTCTCGAAACCCTCGAGCACTATAATTCCGGGGTCCCAAACTAATATGAGGCCTATGGAATGTCGGTTACACCCCATGTTGTCCTGCAACACCCCAACACGTGGAACCTCCTATCGTCTCCCAATGGAGCCAACTGTCCAACAGTCAAGCCAAGAAATACCCGTGTCCCAAGTATACTTGTAGGCGAGAACAATGTGTTGTTGTCGTCGTGCCACTTCTCTGATTGTCTCGGGTTGTCCCTGTAAACTCATCCTCGAAGAGATCATTCCCTCTCCCACATATCGAACCAACTCTCCACCATGCCCCTGCGAACCTATAATACCACAAGATTTGTCGATGTACACTCTGAGAGGAATGCGCTGAAACTCCTATATATCCCTCTTCTGTTTCCCCTTTAGAACATCTAGTTGTTCTGATATACTATCAAGATCAACAGCTGACTCGGAACACTTCCTCGCAAGGACCTCAAGCTCAACTACCTGATGTAAAATAGTGTCCTTGAGTGCCTGGATCTTCTTCTTTATGGCCAGGTGACCATCCCTAAGTTGATCCAACTCCTTTTTCTTACTACCATCTGAAAGATCCATCTCATCGTTAGATGCTAGCAGCCCCTCACCATCAGCATCAAATCCATCTAACACACTTGTATCTTCGGATGCTATTTGGTCTGCCTCTATGTGCACCTTCTCCTCAAGGCTAGATGCATGCTCCTCCACCTGTTCTTTATCCTTACTCTGTTCCAATTCATTCCCTTTGCTTTTAAAGGAATCCTCATCCACATTCTTGGGCCAAAATCCATACTTGATGGTGAAATAGTTTTTAAAGGACAACGATACACAAATATCCTCACCAATTGCTAGATACTCTTGGCAGTGGTAATGCATGTTCTTAGTTGCTGCTAGCCTCCTCGAAATTTCAACCCATAGCTCTGAATCTATCTCCATCCTCTTTTAAAGAGTTGTAGTATTAGTTTTCTTAAGTTCATGCGAGTTGTGTGCCCAAACTGTGTGGCTGGTGCAGCTTTTAATGCCCAGATAATTCCAGCTTTCGAAATGCCGCCCCTTATTCCACCTTGATTTCAGTCCCTTTTCTTACTTATTACAATGATAAATTAATTCTAAATAGACAGGAATTAATGCAAACACTTGGCATGTAAACTAGAAATTCACTAGAAAGTAATTTTATGAATAGCCCTTTATAAATCTGTCATGAGCAGGTGTTGGTGAAAACCCCTTGAATTTGGTGTTGGGTTTTCGTCAAACAGTTTGTAGACTTCTGAGTTTATGGCTGTAGGTGGAATTTTGGACGGTTTGCAGTGGTTTACTTGAGTTTGCTGGCTATTTTATTGAATTCCCAATCCCTTATACCTCCCCAATATGATGTACAACATGTGGTTTGACATATAAGAAAAACCCATAACAATTATAATAGCAAGACATCCATCTTTATACGAATATTTCAATTAAACAATGGTTGTTCCTTAATTTTTATTACTGCTGAGTAGATACAGTCAAAATGTCAACAGGAGTACCTCCCAATATGAATAGAATGACTACTACAGCAAGCTTGAAGCCGCCCCACATACACAGCCTAGAAACACCTTCAATCTGCCCATACGAATTGCCTCATAGAACGTTGTAAGGGTTATAGTTCTGCCACAATTTGAGAGATTTGGCAGCTCTCAACATCCCATCATACACACGAGCTGATCCAAATATGAGTTCGACCGGTATCAAGGAGAAATCAACTAGCAATCACTCCGCTCGACCTCCACGCAGCAAGGAAGAAATCGCAGCTTCTTATGGTTTGGAAAGCACGGCATGTCTTCACAATACGTAGCTCATGAGAGGAATACACAGCAGAAATAGCCACCATGAATTTTAGAAGGTGTAACTCACCCACAGTAGCTGATACACTGCCAGGAGGAAGGGACGTGACCAGCTCCCAAGGGAAAACCCAACTCAACCCAAGTGCCAAAGAAACTATCCTCTTCTTGCCAAATCTGAATTGGAACCTTGATTAATGAACTCCCCAAATCACAATGCCTTTATAGCACCTCCACGCAGCCACAAGAAGACGCCCAACTCATGGTCAAAGAGGCACGATTTGTCTAAAGGAAAAATGCACAGCCACCAAGGGAACTCGGCCTGCAAAGGTAATGGCACTTGGATGCGCCCAGCCCAAACCACACGAACTTGGAAATGAAACAAATTCTGAACTCAGCCACCAATGTCCACACGCAGTAAGAAAGAAGAGATGTGCCCTGTGCAAGAGAAAAACACCCAACCTGTCCCCCACGTGCCACAAGATTTCGACCTCTTTCCCACAACTGATAATGAGTCCAATCCCACCTGAATCTACCTGGATCAAAATGCCAATGATCTGCAAATGAAAAGCTTGTATGGCTTCTCCGATTCTCCTAGCTAGAGCAGATAATTTCACTGTCAAATCCAAGATTCCACGGCTAGGGAAGATAGTTTCACTGCCGAATCTGAGGTGTCGAATGGGTTTCCAGCTGAAACCCTCATTTTCTCACTGAGCTCTTCTCCAAAATCAATTTCCGTTCAAAAAAATGGAATAGTTACCGTTCCCACAACTGACGAGAACCATGCTCTGATACCACTGAAATATTCTGAATTCAATAAAACAGAAATTGAGCAGCAAAATCGATAAACATATAAATAACCAACAAATTTCTTCATTAAATCCATAAATGGTGAAGTACAAATGAGAGATCTGTAGGATCTTCTCCAATATCAGCTAGGCCAGATGGTTTCACTGGCGAAACCGAGTAAACTAGGGTTTTGAAACCCTCATGCTCACAAGGGCCCAATATAATATTTTCATAAACTGAATGATAGATCCAAAGGCTCTCCTCTCCTCCTCTTATAACCCTTCGTTGGGTCTCTTTAGTGTAACTAATTTTCCCCTCTTTATTTTATTAAGTGACTAATTTCACTTTATTTTTATTTAAGTGCCTTTATAAGGTCACTTTCATACAATAACACTAATTGCCTCTTAAGGGGAAAATTGGGAACATTAAAGTACAAGAGATTGAATATTGGGGATGAGGAAGGAGATTCACACAATTAGTATGAGAGGAGGGAACCATGCGCAATAGTCTAGATCATAGAAATACCACACAAAGAAAAAGAGGAAGAGGATTCTCAGTTCAGTCATATAATAGAAGATTCGTTAAGTCCAACTCATGCTGGATCCTGTGTCGATTCCATGAACCCATGTGTGTGACCAAGATCTGAGGTAACATCCAAATATTTTTCAAAATCACTTGTATTTAGTCGAGGAAGAGAAAGTAGTAGTAGCCAGAGAAGTGAAAGTAGTGCATCAAGTCAAATTCAACCAACATCATTGAGGGGAGGTACTACAAAAGACAACATGACAGCGTTAGACAACACATTGAGACTGCCTGAGTTCCAGGGAGTTCAGTCGGAGGATATAGAACAACATCTATTTGTATGTGAGACAATTTGGGCTACGAAGAATGTCCAGGATGAGTTCGTAAAGATTTCATAATTGGAAACAATGTTAAGAGGCCGCACATTAGTATGGTACATGAAACTTCAGAGTAATACACCTAAAGTTCAAGCATGGACATTATCATAAATTAGACAAGCATTGTTGAAAGAGTTCAAGAAGTCTAAGTATGAGTCATAGTACATCATAGAATTGAAGGAAATCAAACAAGTGTAGATTGAATTAGTTTGAGACTACAATCAAAGATTTAAGGATTTGATGGGTAGGTTAAGATTCTAGATTCTTCATTAACAACAACATGGATAGTTTATTGTGGGACAATTGTTACATATTCGTTGCCCATTGGTGCAACAAAAGGTTACGTTGCAACCTGAATCCTTAGAGATTGGGATGAAGCTGGAAGCATCTCTCGTAAGGGATGGTGGGGAGATGGCTCAAGTCCAAACAAAATTAGTTTCCTTGACAATTCAATTAGTAGAATTGACGAAAGGAAATGAGAAGTGGTAACAAGTTTGGTGTGTCAATTGTAGGATTGAAGGCCACCATAAGAACGAATGCCCAACCTTTGCACAATATTTGATAACTAGAGCACTGAACCCATTACCAGATGGGGGGTATTGTGAAATATGTAAGAAAAGGGGCCATCATCCACATGATTGTCCATTTCTACAGAAATACCAAAGTACACTAAGGAATTTGTTTTGTAACTTTTTCAATTCAGTAGGGAACAAAGCAAAGGACTGTCGCACATTCAATTTAGTGAGAGAGCACACTTCATATATGTGTTGGATTCAGGAGGAGAATGTTGCGACAGAAGGATTTGGTACGCAGTATAATAATCATAAAGGATTTAATCCAAGAAACAGAGGAGGATTTGGTAGAGGAATAGGTAGCAGTCCAATAATTTACTAAAATTGTAATCAACCGGGGCACTTAGATTGTCATTGCCCGAATCCTTGTACAACCTACACATCTTGTAGAGAAATGGATCATGCAACAAAATATTGTCCTCAAATACTTGCGAAATGGTAGGAAAGAGGGAATAAGAACCAGAACCCAAATCAGAACATACAAAATATATCAATCGAGAAACACAATGAAGGACCTAGAATAGAAAGTGTCATGCATGAGGGAGATAGAACAGGGGATGGTGTGACAAATGGAGGGTGGCATGTTGAGAAATGGGTAAGGAAATTAGTAGGGCCTATGTCGACATTTGACCCACAACGAGAAAAGAAGACATATCAAAGGAAAATAAAAGAGATACTAGGACCAGATTGGGTAGCATCAACATCATTTGTGCCTCCTATGGTCAACATGCCTCTCGTATGTGATCATACTATGCCAGAAAATCCACTTGAAAAGGTAAGTACTCTAAGAGAGTGTCCATTGCTACAGAAATGCCAAAGTACACTAAGGAATTTGTTTTGTAACTTTTTCAAGTCAGTAGGGCACAAAGCAAAGGACTGTCGAGCATTCAATTTGGTGAGAGAGAACACTTCATATATGTGTTGGATTCAGGAGGAGAATGTTGCGACAGAAGGATGTGGTACACAATATAATAATCATAAAGGATTTAATCCAAGAAACCGAGGAGGATTTGGTAGAGGAATTTTTGGAAGAGGAGGTAAAGGTCCAATAATTTACTAAAATTGTAATCAACTAGGGCACTTAGCTTGTCATTGCCTGAATCCTTATACAACATGCACATCTTGTAGAGAAATGGATCATGCAACAAAATATTGTCCTCAAATACTTGCGAAATGGTAGGAAAGAGGGAATAAGAACCAGGACCCAAATCAGAACGTACAAAATATATTAATCGAGAAACACAATGAAGGGCCTAAAATAGAAGGTGTCACGCATGAGGGAGATAGAACAGGGGATGATGTGACAAATGGAGGGTGGTGTTGGCGTCGAAAGTCACTCTCGGATTTCTATCAGAAGCAGATCCCGACGCCCATCAGTTTTATGTCACGATTTTTCATAGATGGGTGATCGAATGGTGGGAAACTCAAAACAATAATGTTCCAACTCTGAAACTAGGCCAGGTATGCATGAGCAAGTGAGGTCTTGCATAAAATTTAGACAGTGAGTTGTAGTAAAGGGTGAACAGGTGGAAGAATTATATAAGAGAAAAGAAGAGGTCTGTTATTAACATCGGGTTTCTAACAGGATGAGGAAGAAGATGTCCAAATGCAATATCATCTTACATTCAAACACAAGGCCAGAGAATGCAATAATGAAACAATAAATCATTTATCATAGTAGAACTGCAATAATTCGCATGAGTCGGTCGTTCACAAACTCTCTTAGCATAAGATGAAAAATAGACAGAGTAAGAAGAACTGTCTGTCATAAAACAAGAAATCTCATATACAGATGCATAAATTGAAAGCTAGGATAGCTGCCAAAACATTACAGTAGGGAGCTCTGCTCTACCATCGATGCTTTACAAAATGGAAAAAATGCCTACATATAGCCAAAACAAAACAACAACAGCGGAAAAGAGAAGCTTCATTTAAAACTTTGCATATGCATGTCTTTTGACAGTCTACGCATGCAGACTCTAGATGATCGTGCACTTATGACAGACGCAATGGGACTCTTGATTGTCTTGCAGTGGTTTGAAAGACACAATCTCTGTCAGGAAGGACTATCAGCCTGCTTGTACGCTTCATCCTTTCCTGGCCTTCTATTTATGGAAGAAGATGACGTTCAACCACCTTCACAACAATAATAACGACTTCCTTGGGATTGGGAATGACCTCAGTCAACTCTGCCCTTTGGGAAATGGAAGACCCCTCGCGCTGCCACCTAGAACAGTTGGACAGTCTGATGGATAAGGCGTGGAGGAACTGGCATGCTTGACGTGGAAGAGGAAATGGCGTCAACACTGTGAGGGTGAGATGAGAGGTGATGAGGTTGTAGAATATAAGAGGGTCTAAGGATGGGTGCAGTAGTGAAAGGTTGTCATGGAAGTGAGCGGGACACATGATAGGGGACGAGGAGGCTCGGAAGGTGAGTGGATGATGAGATGGGGGGAGGGACCACATGGACCAGAAGAGGGAAGGTGGACAGATGTCGGAGGATGAGGAAGGGCTAAAGGGAGCGAGCCTCATCGCACAGCCAGGAGGAGAACAGATGACAAGGGGAAGGATGGTACAAAAGATGACATGACAGGAAATGGGCCCACGTTGGTTAAACATAGAAAGACAGAAGGCTCTGAAATACAATGTGCGCCACTGATCCGGGTGCTCTAATCACAATCGTCGGAGAGATGCGTCCCACCCCCCCCCCCTCCACTCAAAGGTAGAAAGGTGGGGGGACTCCAGAATCCAATGTGCGTCGTTGATCTGGGCTCTCTAATCCTTGTCATTCAGATCTGATTTCTATTTAAACACAGACACATTTTCATCTCGAACTTAGGAAAAGTGGGTTTTTAACCCATTCATTTGCATTTTACCCCCCTTTAAGTCCAATGTGCCCAAGTTTCATCGATGCATGGACGGCTGAGAGGACCTTGGTGCTTCCAACGTGAAAATCCCGAATGGCCCCACTCATGGCTCATCTATTGCGCTGTGTGTCCTCCATTACCAGGCTCGCTTGACGTGAAAAGGTTCTAGGACCATAGGCTTAAATTCAAAGGCGCTTATTGGTGTTTCATGGTTCTGGGTTTCGAGATGTGATATGATGAGGGACTTTTACCCTTCGAATTCCTGAATGTCGATATGCCGACGTGACTAGATCTTGCGCCACATGTCACTAGATCAGATGACCCAGATTTAGTCTTGAAATATAGGTGCTTTCTTTGAAACTATATATCGGTTAACTTGGTAGCCCCGATATCCTGATGACCATTGAT
The DNA here is from genome assembly GCA_900067695.1 of Picea abies. Lineage (NCBI taxonomy): Eukaryota > Viridiplantae > Streptophyta > Pinopsida > Pinales > Pinaceae > Picea > Picea abies. The sequence goes on from CBVK0100097719.1 coordinate 23,121, forward strand.
CTGTTCTTATGGATGAATCTGGGTCGTTGACAACGTAATTTCACCCGCTCATTTGATTGGAAGCCGTAAAACGGGATTTTTCCATGCTACGCTCGGGCACTTCTCGTGTAACTTGCAGACCCGAATGCTCTTGAGCCCAAGACAAGAATTATCGCTAACAGGTGGCATGTTGAGAAATGGGTAAGGAAATCAGCAGAGCCTATGTAGACATTTGACCCACAACAAGAAAAGAAGACATATCAGAGGAAAATAGAAGAGATACTACGACCGGATTGGGTAGCATCAACATCATTTGTGCCTCCTATAGTCAACATGCCTCTCATATGTGATCATACTATGCCAGAAAATCCACTTGAGAAGGTAAGTACTCTAAGAGAGTTTCTGAGAAGTTACATACAATTGATGAAAGATGAAATCGCATTGAATGCATTATGTGAAATGATTGATCATTGTGCACAAGAATGGGAAATTCCTACCACACATAGGGTAGTGAATCTGTTACTACGCAAAAAGAGGACCAAGAGAGAGTTCCAACTAAGTGTACATATTGAGGAATATTATGTGGAGAATGTCATTTTAGACTTGGGTTCTGATGTAAATGTGATACCAAAGTAGACATGGGAAATGATGGGAAAACCCAAGTTTATATGGTCTCTCGTCTAGTTAAGATTGCAAAACTAGCACAATATAGTACCAATTAGTCGATTGATAGGGATACTTTTGAATAAAGATGGGTTGCGCAGTATAGAAAACTTCGAAGTCATTGAAATTGTGGATGATATTCATCCGTATCCACACTAATGGGGTTATAATGTGCTTTTTACAATCAGGAAATTTTTAATCTGAAGAGGAGGGAAATGATATTTGAGGTAGGAGACTTAAAATTTACTGCGCCATTGGATCTAATAGAAGGAACGAGGTACATAGAACCAACAAAAGGGAACAAAATTGAAAAGATGTATAATACGATTGAACAAATGGATGACTATGTTAACCCCACTGCAAATGGTGCACTAAGTTGGAGAATAATTATCTCAGGTGCATCGGACTCAAAGGAAGGTTTTGAACATTGGTAGCGAAGGATGCACGAAGTACCTACTAGACGATGTGCCTGCATTACTCGATCGTTGCACTATATTGGAATGGAGCTATGTGACCAACCCAAGTATGATGGCTTGAATGACATGAATATTCCATACAAGCATTTGAGTTGTAGATACCCAAACAAAAAATACTATTGGTATTAGATTTTATCTTGAAGGCCACTCCAGTCAGATGGTGGGATATAGACAAAGAATGAATAGAATACTGGCAGTAGTGTAGAAGATTGATGCTAGTTAGATTCAGTACCGGGGTGGAGTATACTGCGCAAAAGTATACAAAGATAGTTGATCCAACAGATCATGTTGAGTAGTGCAGAAACATATGGAGATAGATACCGAAGAAGGAATTAACGCATGTGTTTATACATACATTGGATACAATTCCTAAGAACTTGTACCTAGAACTAGAAATGCATAGAGAAACAATGAATTGGGACCAACTAATTCAAAGGTTTAAGGTAACATTTACATTTGAACATGAATCTCCATTACTAGATGCAACTTTGCATGCCATTATAACTAAGATCATTTCAGAAGAAGGGCCAATGGAAGTAGTACCTATGTGTAGTGTGCACGGAGCTTATATGATTGTTCATGAATTACTGGAATGTTATAATGTTGCTAAATAAGAACAAGATGAGGAAGATCCCAAGAATATACAATTACCTAGAAATGAGGGGGGACGTGCAGTAGAAGGACCAGAGCTTGAATATGTTGTGTATGCACAACCACTAAAAACACTGAAGGTAAATATTGGGACAAAATAAAATCCAAAATTTGGATAGATAGGCGATTACTAGAATGATGAAACTGTGGAGAAGATTGCAGATTTATTATACGAGTATCAGGATATATTCCCAACTACATTCTCATAAATCAAAGGGATAGCTAGGGAGTTAAGAGAAATGATGATCCCTTTGCAACTAGGTTCTAAGCGAGTAAGACATAGACATTATTGACTGAATGTGAAATATAAAGAGAAGGTAAAGGCATAGATAGAACAAATGTCGGAAGCTAGAATCATTGAACTAGTCATGGAATCAGAATGGATAAGTCCAATGGTAGTGAAATATAATAAAACATGGGGAATTCAAATTGTGTATACCTAAGGAAGTTAAATGATGCATGTCTGCATTATCCATTTCTAAAATTGTTTACAGACGAAGTGATAGAGAATGTAGGATGGAAGGAGGCATATTCTTTCAAAAAAGGATTTTGACGATATCACCAGATTAAAATTGCACAAGAATACAGACATAAGACTACCTTTGTGACATAGTTGGGAAGCTATCAGTACACAATAATGTTTTTTTGGTTGAAGAATGCACCTGCAGGTTTTTCAAGAGTAGTTGTCACAGATATAAAGGAATTTATTCATAAGTTCCTTGAAGTTTACTTAGATAATTGGACTATGTTTAATCTATTGAAAGATCACATAGAAGAACTCAGGTTAATGTTGGATAGGTTTAGACAGTTTCATATTTTTCATTGAATTTGAAGAAATGTATTTTTTGTGTGCCTTTTGGAATTTTGTTGGGACATTGGTATGTAAGCAAGGATTATTAGTGGATCCTACCAAAGTTGCAATGATTTTGTACTTACAACCACCCACTTTAGTTAGACAATTGAGAGAAACCATGGGCCATACATGCTACTACAAGAATTTCATTAAGGGTTATGCACATATTACAACACTTATGGAGAAGTTGTTGAAGAAAGAAGTTAAGTTCCAGTGGAATGAGGACTGCCAAAAAGGTTTGGATACATTGAAGCAGAAATTAGTGACTGCACCAACCTGATATTTCTGGATTGGGGAAAGAAATTTCATGTTCATGTGGACATGTCAGCTAAATATTTAGGCACAATATTATATTATCCAAGAGAAGGAGACATAAACCATCCAATTGAATTTGGAAGAAGGAAGTTGTCAACAAAAAAAATAATTACACTACCATAGAACAAGACGAATTAGCAATGGTATTTTTGGTGTAGAAGTTTAGACATTATTTGTTGGGTTCTCATTTTAATATGTATGCATACCATTCTGCACTAAGATACTTAGTGACCAAGCCAATCTTGGGGGGAGAGAATATGAAAATAGTTGATGTTGTTCCAGGAATATGATTTTGAGGTTGCTATGAAACCGAGGGAAATTGAATGTAGGACCATATCACTTATCATACATACTATCAAGATAAGATGCAGGGAATTTACATGACAACTTGTCAGATGCGCAATTATTTGCAGTTAAAATGGTGGAAGACTACTTCACATACATTGTGTAGTTTTTAAGTACATGAATGGCCCCGTTAGACATGATAGTTGCGTAGAAGAAACAATTAGTGGTTAAATTAGTGGACTACCAACTAATTGCAGGGAACTTATACAAGTTAGGTGCAGATGGGATATTAAGACGATGTGTGTTAGAGCATGAAAGGCCAATGATACTCTCAAAATCACATGAAGGAATTGCATGAGGACACTATGTAGGTAAAGTGACAGTGCATGAGATTTTACGCGTAGGGCTCTGGTGGCCCACACTTCACAAGGATGCTAAAGAATACTATCAAGAATGTGATGTTTGTTAAAGGGCGTGAAAACCATCCAGAAGGAAGGATATGCCTTTCCACTTAGAGGTTACGCTGCATGTATTTGATAAATGGGAAACATACTTTATTGGATCAATCAACCCACCAATGAGAATATCAGGAACTAGGTATATAATCACTACGAAAAAGTATTTGAGCATATGGGAAGAAGCAACACCAGTTTCATACTACATAGTGGAAAATGTTGTGTGTTTTCTCTTTGACAATGTAGTTACACGGTTTGGATACCTGCACAGTCTACTGAGTGATCAGGGGACACAGTTCGCGAATAAGACAATTGCAACATTGACTGAGTAATTTCAAATTCATCATCAGAGGAGTACGTTGTATCACCCTCGAGACAATGGGAAAGTAGAAGCCTTTAATAAAATTTAGGAGAATTCTCCGACAAATATCCGCAATGTAGGAAGGGATGATTGGGACTTAAGGATCCTTGCAATATTAACATAGTTACCAACTTAATGGGAACTGTGACCTCAAAACGAGAACTATGGCCCAACAAACCCATATTTTTGCATAAAAAACATCAAAATAAACCCCAAATCAAAAAGTGGTGCTACCAGTAGCACCATTTTTTAAAACGGGGTCAAATTTACAACATTTTTCAAACATGGCCTTCAAAACTTAGACAGTATCTCATAAAAACCTTAAAATCAACACCTAAAAACAATAAAGATGTTTTTGAATTTTTTTATTTTTTTTCCAAAACGTTAAATTTTGAGATCATTTGAAATCAAATTTTTATCACTTGGTACCATTAAAACCAAAACCTCAAAATCAGCCATCAAATTGAAATGTGTTGCTACTGGTAGCACCTATTCTAAAATTGAGGTATTAAAATGACTAATTGTGATAATGTGGTAAAAGAACTCATCATTATTGTAAACAAAATCATAAAAACAACCCTTAAATGTTATCATCACGCAAAGCCCAAGGTAATACATAATGCCATGAAAATATCACAATATACTTTAAGAATTCAACATCACTTTTTAATAATTTTTTCCTTTTAACAATAAAAAAATAAATACAAGTTACATTGAATGAAACATAAATAGTTTCTTAAAAGTATTGTTATATTGACCATATTCAAAGCATATGAGCTAATAAATTTTATTATACTATCCATAATAAAAAAACATAGCATTCATAAATCATAACAAAAGATTCATAACTTCATGTAAGATCATATGTAAGTTCAATTATTCTTTTTAGTTACTATAGAAACATCATATGGATCAAAAATTCTTAAAATGTTCCATACACTTATTCAGATTGACTCATGGTTTCTGAAATACCATCAGAGTCTACATTGTCTTCTGATGAATGTTCTGATGAAGATGTAGATGATCCATACTCTTCTCTATTGTCGATGAATGCACCATCTGAGTCTACATGCATGCCCAACATTTCAGATGTCAAGTGCCTTTTAGATCTATGACTAGGTTCAACAGACTCCCATCTTGAATTTATTTCTTGTAGCAACAACCTCTTGATAATATATGTTGTCTTGGAGTGAAGAGTTCCTCTCTTTGTCAAATTGAAGTCATAAACAAGTATGCCAACATTGTCTAATCTTGAGAGGTCAGTGTGATGACGAGTTGTATTTTGACCCTTTATTTTTCTCTTTCTATTGACATGTTTCTGAACCACCATCTCTAGCTTGTACACACCATTGAGTGGGTGTGTACTTGTTGCATACCAATGCACTTCAATTGCAACAACATCATCATTTTCTTTCTCAATCTTTATAATCTTTCCTATCTAGAATGGATAACCATTTGGATCCTTAGTCGCTAAAACTACAATCATGATACCCTCCTTAATATCTTGTACTGAATCCCTGTAAAGGTCTTCCATGGCTTCACGTTGTGCACATGACCTTCATGAACCAATATACATTTCTCTTTCCTCTGCTTCTGTAATCCTAATAGCACCTTGAGATTCTTGAACTTCAAAAATGTTTGTTTCTTCAAATTCGTTTGGCATATTTTGTGGCCAATGAAATGGAGTCCTCAACATTGTTTCTTCATTTGTTGAGCTTGAAATTATGTCACATTGACTATTGAAAAAATACTCCCACCAAACAGAATCAGCAACATCAAAGTACTCATATGTATCCTTAATGGAATTTTTAATTTCTTCCAGGCATTCTAAATAATCTACATCTCTATTACGACTTCATGCATTATGGATTTTAGCAACTTATTGTAAAAATAATAATTTTGATGAAACAATTGGAAGATCTGGAATGAACTTCAAAAATGATAAACATGATGAAGGCCCCCATTCTGTAGTAGTTGAATACTTCTTTCCCCATATAAGTGTTTTCCCTTCAATATTTTTCAAGCAAAATTGATGTTGGAAGCTAATGTCATTAAGTTGGTCAATAAATTTTTCTTCACGATGTGATCCTTGAATAAATCTTTGCATGTCAATAGTTTCTTCTAATATATGAAAAATAGGCTCTAGAATGTATGCTTTCTTGATACATTCAATCAATGATGATAAAATTCCAACATTTTTCCTCTTCAATGTTACAAAAAAACAACTAAACATTTGATCAATATGATCATGAGTGTGTCCAACAAGAAGGAAACCAACTTTCACCTTTTGAAAGATTCCCATTTCAACAAGCATGCTTAGATATCCAAACACAATTTGACTTTTATTTTCATGACTAATGTTGTCCAACTGTAAATAGAGAACTTGAGGAATATTTCCAGACCAGTGAGTGAGCACATGACAAATTATGGTGATCGTCAGATTTGCATCATTGTGAATATTTAGATCTATGAAGTAAACTCTTGGACAAATTTTTCCATTGAAAACCATACAACCAACCAAGTGAAACTGAATGAAATTCTCTTTCTGTAAATTTTTGGGTGTATGGACAAAATGTGGTAGAAGTGTTTTCTTCTAGTCCATGCCATCAATTATCATACCTAAATATTTGTACGGAGCATCATAACACTTCTTCCAATGTTTGTACAACTTTTGTCTTTCACTTGATTGTTGATTCCAATGTTCTTGAAGTGCTTTGATTATGGAATCTACACATGACATAAAATGGAAATATTGATCGTATGTTTTCATAGTTGATAACTATTCAATTAAAAAAAACAAAATAGCAAGTAAATACCTCTTTCGGCCCCTTCAGATTTATCTCTTCTTGATTTAAGAGTAGCACATATACTATAAATCCCCACCCTTGACTTCTTAGGAATACGAACATTGTTGAATTGTTTCTTCCATATTCTTGTAAAATATGCATATGTAATAAAATTATCCTTTCCTTCAACATCTTCAGTATATCCTTTGTACAAGTTGTAGATTTCCCTCCTTGAAAAATTATCTGGAATATGTATTGTGTCTCTATCTGGCATACACTCTCCATGTTTGGAAAACAAATCATGCATCCATGACAATGGAGTGTTTTTGAATGGTCCACTCTCTCATCCATGATGTACCTTTGAATAAAATGATGGATCTTTTTCCAACCTTGTATGGATTCTTGATAGACGAAGATTACCAATTGAGTGAATTGTTTTGAAAGCCTTTCTGCAAAGTAAAATATTCCCAATGCGATAATTATATACTATATTGGTGGATATCATGCACCCCATCAAATATGAATTTTTCATGCTTTTATTCATTGTCAAATATGCCTTCCTTTTATTCAAGGAATACATGTAGTCCATGCTTTTCAAACAATTCTTTTGACAACATTCACTTGAAATCAATTCTTTGATGGAAATTGATTTAGTGAGAAATTCTTTCCTAGACCTTGTATAACTAGAATGCTTTGAATTGATATAAAAAGGTCTAATCTTGGTCCTATACACAATGTTTCTTTGCAATGTCTCCACTATTTCATCATCCTCACTAGAAGGTTTTTCCTTATCACCACAAGGAGTATCAAGCAAAACATTGTCAGGAGATTGAACTAGAGAATGTCGATCAACTTCATTTGTTATAGCTAAATGTTTGAGAACATCATCATCAACATAATTTGGAGAAAAATAATCATCAACATAATCATTTGGAGAAATATAATCATCAACATTATGTCCACTATTGACACAATCATATTCATTGCTTTCAAAATCCCCACTTGAGTGAAAATTTCCACCATCTTGCTTAGTGCCTTGAAAACCTTCATCGGTATCTTGAAAATCCTCACTTGGAGGAAAATCAACATCAACATTGTTTCTTTTTAATTTATCACTCGAGAAAGAGTGACCACCAGTGGCATAATCATCTTCTCTACTTTGAAACTCGCCACTTGAAAGATATTCTTAATCATCCTCATCCTCATTACTAGCTTCAATATCCTCACTTGGAGGAAAATATTCAATATCGTAATCGTAAGGGTAGAGACCAAATAACGTCAAACTCAAAGCTAAAAG